>CM072163.1:3576978-3715693 GCA_036850595.1 Rhyacichthys aspro
TTTATCAATCAATCAACCTTTTCTGTGTTTTAGTCTTTATTTTCCGTCCTAGCCATGTGATTATTATTGATAAGTGTATCTGCTTCACGTCCAACACCCCTGAAACTGATAAGAGTCCAAAAATGTATTTATTTTTATTATTTTATTTATTTATTTGGAGGACAGTGCATATTAATGAACGTAAAATGCATGTTGTCGCAAATACACTTGATTTAGCACAATGCTAATTTCAGACATAGACAATCAGACATAGAAAAAAACAAACAAACATGAATAATTGTGTCTTTATCTCCAATTTCCTCCTTAACAGAACGTGTCATTGTGTTTGGAGACTGCTGCTCAGTTTGGTGTTGTCCCAGATCAGATAAAGGTCCATAAAGATTGTTTGAAAAGTTCTCTGTGCGACTCAGTTTTGTTTCTTCTCAGATAAATGTGCTCGTCCTGCCTCCACAGACCCAACCCTTTCACCCTCGCTCTCTGTGGGTCGGCTGCTGCAGACGGTCTCTGACCCCTGCACTGTGTTATCTTCTCTTATGAAATATGAAATCATTTGGGAGTAAACTTTGGCAAATGATGGCGGCTCCTCAAAATGTAGACCTGGGCTCCAACGGCTGACCTGACGCCCTCTATCTTCTCTGAAGTCGACTCTTGCTGCAGTTCATCGTCTCGAGTCAAAAAACAAAAGACGGATTTGTTGACTTGTTCGTGTTTGTTGAGATGTTTTTAAGATGGTGCCATTTAAATAAAGATACAATGAATTAAAGTCAAAAGATTCACACAGATAAAGTTAACTTTTCAGAACAACTATAAACCTATTTTGCCTATTTTCTTTTAGTATTTTTAGGAAAAACTTATCTTATATACATAACATTTTAAATATATATGCATGATTTTGACATTTCCAGAAAGAAAACAAACTTTTTTATGCTAAAACTATCAGAAACCATTTAAATTAATCCAGATCTTATGGCATGCATGCAAGTTATTTTTGTCTGACTAACAAAACATCAGTTCAAATCTTTTTAATCAGTTCTAGAGTAAAATTAATCTGATATTGTTCCAAACCAGACAGTCTCTATAAACCTTACTGTGGCTGATTTGATGTATATATCAGGGTTTATCTAGAATTTTGTGTGAGCTCATTGTTTTTGGTCAGTTTATGAGAAAAAACTTAAGGTAAGGTGAGATTATAACAATATATACAAACTTTTCTTGCTTTATATTTTCATTTTTATCATTATTCTCCGTCTACTGTCTCAGGAAAGGCTCAAAAAGAAACAAATGAAACTTTGAGCTGGGAATATGACATTTTCCAGTCATGGGGAAATACTGGAAATGGAAAATAGTCATAAAATTTTCTGAAGACTGGGTTGTTTAATATCCATTTATTACAATAAAGCCATGTAGGCTATAATTCTAACTAAGCCTTTCCCAGAGTTCCTTGTAGCTGTGTTTCCAGCTCTGTGCTTTGCTGAGCTGGTCGTTTCAGAAGCGTGAAATCCCAGATAAAGACTGCTGTAAAAAGCTCCACTTGCTTCATGTGAGAGCAGTAGAAAATATGCTTGCGCTGCTGGGTCTTGAGCCTAATGTGTTCAGCTCCTTTAAGCCTCCTCAACTGACCGTTATATTACAGCCATGTAGCCTCCGCGCTCGGATGTCAGATGTCTTCAGGGCTATTCTTGTTTACTTCTTGTCCAGCAGCCATTATTTACAAGGTATACTCAGATGTCAGCCAAGGTTTTTATAAATTGTCACTACCATCTATAGATATATACGGTTATGCCTCTGTTTTAGAGCCAGGAAGCTAAGAATATAAGGGTATAATGATGGGATTTTGTTTATTTAAAGATAGAAAAAATGGAGCCACACAAATATAAAGGAGAACATGTAAAGAAAAGATCTTAGAGCTCCATTAGACGCCCAAAACTACAGCTTGAAATGCCATTGTTAGGGTCAGATTTGTTTTCTCAGGAGTTCTATCATGTTGCTTCAGGGTGGATACTGAACTTATCTCACCCAGACAGTGTCTCATCGGCTGAGAACCAATAAGCCTCGGGTCACAGATAAATACAACAACAAACAGATATTTTGTGTGCATTTCGTGAACACAATCCACATTCTTTTCTCACAGTTGATCACCTGCTGGCGATAATAACGGATAACATCTGGAAGGGTTTAATGTATGTCGTTGTGGAGGGTTGATGGCATCTTGAATAAATATTTTAGTACATATAAGAGCACAGTAAGCCTCGTGTAAATACAGAGAGTTGTCCTGTGGTTGCTGCATCATTCCCTGCTTTAACATGAGTTTCCCATTTCCACAAAGCTCATGACATGAATAAATGCAGCTCTCATCTAGAACTTTGATGCACAGGTCGAGAGAAAGTCTGGAGGTGATTTTCAACACAATCAAGGGCTATCTTTTTAAGTAGTATTTAAGTATAAAGACAAGTTTTCTTTGCTCTTTGTTGATTACGTCTATAACCAGCAGGATTTGAAAGAAGAATACCTTCTTGGTAAGATTGTTGATCATAATCACCCATAATAAAACTTAACATGGAATATTTACATGTATAAAACTCTTGGAACCAATGTTAGAACCAATTTTCTCATTTACCTTTAATTAAACACAAAGGCATTTAGTCTTTCTGTTGTTTATGAGTCAAATCCTTAGACTTGTTGTAGTTAAACCATTGCAACAGAGTAGACCAGGCTGTAGAGTGTATGCAAAATAAAATAGTTATAAAAATACAGAGGACACTGGTGAATCTTTGTCCTATTGCCACCAAAAGCCCCAGTTTAAGCCCTTCTGCAGGTGAATCTTATGCTGTCGAGGATATACAGACTGACAAAGAGTCATTTGATCTAAATTATCCAATGTAATCAGAACAAAATCTCCCCTGTCTTTCACAATAGGGAAGGATACGATGGAGAAAAGGTTGAATTTGCAGTTAAATCCATAAAAAAACATCTACATATTCCCGATGCGATTTCCGTCGAGCTCGTTTAACCGTGCAAAGTGTTTTTATTGACTCATCAAAGGCATTTTCGACACTGTGTGAGAAAGCCATTAGTCTGGTCAACAATGGCAGTCTGTACGGAAGCTGAGGGCTGAATAAGAATGAGTGAGTGAGCGCCAGCTGAGCAGCCGGGGGTGTAGGACCTCATTTGGAGAGCAAACCGTTGGACGTCCCATTCCTGCCAGGACTCAGCACTCGTGTGAAGCGGCGTCTGCGAGTGTCCGGCCCCGAAACCCCAAAGGCACGGACCCAGTTCCAACAGAAATGATGACTTTGGCCCCGAAGCAAACACAGAGTCCGACGAAGACTCAGAGCTGTGCTGACCAAGAGAAAGGAAACAGACGGGAGTTGAGGGAATGATTAAAAAAGCTTTGACAAAAACAGTAGATGGGAAAATGGAAATATATATGGTATGTTTTGGTTGAATCACATATTATATCTTAACAAAATCTGATAAAAAACACAAAAAAGCTTCATATGCCTTTTAAAATGTTGTTTATATTAGTGCTGGCTGTAGATTTTGGTTTGAAATACAAAGTTCAGACTATAGAAAGTTCATAAAAGCACCATGAGGACTTCCCACTGACATATGGAGGCCATATTTAATCCAGCATCTTATTAACAAGTCCCTCCACTTCATCCTTCGTTCCTTTAATCAGATTCGCTAGATTTAGAAAACTGAAAAGATGATATTTGCATCAGTCAAACAGGCTCTTAACTTCACTTTGACTTGTAATTAAACTTCGTGTATGCAGAGGACCATATGTTTAATGAATGAGAGGAGTACATAAAGCACGTTTAGAGGTTGTTGTGCAGTTATGTCACTTTTCATTCTGCACAGAGAAGAAAAACTGTACTCGGGTTTGATCAAATAAAAATGAAAGTGAGAAGATATAGTAAAATTTTATCAGATGAATAATATAACGCTTATTGTAACAGGAATCATCTGTGAAAAAATGAGACCTTAAGACGTGATCTAGTCTTTATAATTGAGGATTTTAATAGATGAGAATGATCAGTCCACAGCAGGATTTTGTCCAATCACAGCTCACTTCAGTAAAAAGGAGCGCTCCCATTGGTCGACACTGATGTCAACAACAAAGGAACAAGGAAAGGGTTATTCTGTTGAAAATATGTCTTATTTTACAGCAAAAATAGTTCTAAAAAGATAAAAAATAGAGTTAGAAATGTTTTGTTTAACGAGAAAGAGCTAATTACAGGATCACTATAGTCTACAACGGTAAACATATTAGTATTTTGTGGTGAAAACTGGTCCGGTTTGACCTTTTCTTAAATAAAAGAATCAGGAAAGGTTACTCCGCTGCTGTTGGAGGAGAGTGGAGTCTGAGACCGGGACAAAATAACGGGTACTGCAGCTTTAAGCAGAGAAACAATGTCAGGTTGTTCACATCAGACTCTGTGACCTGAACAGCTCTCTGGAAATACTGTCAATAAGGTTCTAGAGGTAGAAGTAAAAGTCAAATGTGTGTTTTAGGAAATGTATTTTAACTGTATTTAAGTAGACACACACTGAGTTCCCACCTTTGGCCCGAGGTGGAGCCCATGATTGAGTCAACGCTGCTGAAGGACACATAGAAGTCGCCGTCCCGGTCCCCGCTGCCCTCACCTCCCACTCTCCTCTCTGATGGGACTTAAGAAGTCATTTCAGCACGCAATTCATGTTTGATGACTTTATTGATTTTCCTTTCCCCTCGACTCTCTGCTCGGCTGCTGCCATCCCTCTTCTTTCGCCCCTGCCTCCTTCCTCCTCTCCAGACTGCCTCTCCCTATTGACTCGAGTGCACCTACAGTTGAACAGTCCCTCTTTCCCGCTGCCACCTCCTCGACCCCATCCCTTTGCGATTGTTGCCACTGGCTACACCATCTCCTACGCTGCAAATAATAAGACGCTAGAACTGGAGACCTTTTCCTTTCATTACTATTTATCACCGCAGAGAGCTCGGTGTAAATCCTGCTGCTTTTATTTGGACAGCTAAAAATGGACCGGCGCAATATGGAGGCCCGGGTCATAAAGTGTAGCAGTAGCTCAATAAAGCGTCGTTGTTAGATCACTTCATCTTCTCAGTTTAAGCTGCAGATAACACACTGTATATGTACAGCTTATCGACTAGAATGCAAAAGTGCTGTATCAACTGTGCATCTTTACAGCTTCTTTCCAAAGTGATTTTATAATATCTTATTTTGATTATTCGTAAGAGTTGAAAATGATGGTATAGCAGATCACACATTCAGGGCATTCTGGGTTAATTTAGTTGTAAATGTGGATGCTCCGGTAAATACTCATGAGCATGAATGACTTTCTTCATTCTTTTCTTCCTTTTAACAACATATAACTAAAATAACTCTATAGAGATTATCCATAACAAGCAATAAAAGGTGAAAGGACACATTTTATTATGTGATAACTTTGCTTTCTGTCTGTGTGGGTGGAATTTCTAAGCTGCAAGTGACATTTTATCTTTGAAAGTCTGCACCAAGGGCCACACCAACAACTCTGAAGTTATTACACAATGTCTGTTTGGGTCAGTCATTTTTTCTTTCTCACTACAGTTTTTAAAAGTGCACCACTGGACTTTCGGGGCGTGCCTGGTCAATGTGTCTCTGCAGAGGCTCATTTTACATTTGAACTGGAGAAATACAATAAACAGACTGGAGCAGGGCCTATATAGACATGTTATTATTAAAATAGAATTAATACAATCGGCAGAAACTTCAAATGCACTGATTTAGACATGATTTAAACACTGTAATGCTCATTATGAAATGCCTGGCTGCACAGAAGGCACCTGTTAAAGTGTAGATGTAAAAATAGTGCCACACAAAACATCCAACAATATTATCTGTTTTTAAACCCAACCATTATCCATTTTCCAGTCTTCTTTGAGTGTTTAACTTTCTGACTCTTCCGGCATTTGCTCAGAAAGTCCGAACTATCGTCAAAAGCTCTTTCACAAAACAAACAAACTGGACCTTGATTCAGTTTGGTCCAGACCTAGACCTAGATCTGCAGAACCCTCAGTGCGTTTGGTTCTCATAATAAAATGGCTGATCTGTATCTGTATCTTGTTCTGGCGATAACAATTTCCCATAAGTATACATTTTCTTAATCCCTGACTGTACAGCTGTGTGAAACAATGCATTTATGCTAAAATATTCAAGACGTGACACTTTCTGACATGATAAAATGTTGTTGTGGCTAAAATGCTAAACAGAACAACTACAGAAAACAATGAGCCTAGGACGTCTTTCCCGTGGGTGCCCCTTTTCTATTCACAATAACAGTCTTTTACTCTGCTGATGATAGATTTTATTCTAAATGGTAACTTTAATTTGCAGCTTGATCGATCTATACGCACAGGAATGGCTTACATTAACTGTCTTTTGTTGAGTCTAAACATGCTGAATGACAAATGAGTAAACAGCCTCGTCGTGAAACTCCAACACGGTTTTACACCACGCGCTTATTGAGCTACTCGGAGTATAATTGTAGTTTGATGCTGCTGAATTATTCGTCACCATTTGCATTTGAACAGAGACTGACAGCGGTGTCGGGGAAAGGTAAGAGTCTGTGAAAAGTTTTCTTTTATTCTCCACTTTGAGAGGGACAGAAAAAGCCGGTGCTGATGACGGTGGATGTGCTCGAGCGTGACTCATTCCACCCACTGCTGCTGGAAGATAAAGAGACAAATCAGCAGACAAGTGTCCTGACCCTGAGAGCCATCAAAACACTGCACAAACTGAACTGAGTCTGTCTGCAGTAAAGACACTACCAACCTCAGCTCAAGGCACATGTTAGACCCTGAGTGACAGCATTAAAACAGCATTAAAACCAAGGACAGCTCTGTTCCACTCATTGTGCCATAGTCTCAACCTTTGAAACAAATGAGGGACGGTGGGAATGGTCTATTGACAACAACAGTCTTTTTACTACTGCTTTATAGCTTTTCATGACAACCTTGTGACAATTTTAGTGATATGACCTCTTTAAAAGTCCATGACCTGATATTTTTACAGTTGCGTTTAGTTTTTCAGTGTAATTTCCTAAAGTTTATTGTAAAATGAATCATCTGTGAAAAAATGAGACCTTAAGACGTGATCTAGTCTTTATAATTAAGGATTTTAATAGAAATTTGCAGGATTTTGTCCAATCACGGCTCAGTTCAGGTAAAAAGGAGCGCTCCCATTGGTCGACACTGATGTCAACAACGAAGGAACAAGGAAATAAACCAAGGAAATGGGTTATTCTGTTGGAAATACGTCTTATTTTACAGAGAAACAGCTCAAAAAAGATAAAAATAGAGAAACAGCAGCAAATGAAACATGGATAAATGAAACAGAGATAATTACAGGATCTACAACGGTAAACTCCAAAGATAAAAGTTTCAGATCAGCTCTAAACTTTGATTTAATGTAACATGTTAGTATTTTGTGGTGAAAAATTGGTCTGGTTTGACCTTTTTTTTTTTAAATAAAAAAACAGGAAAGGTTCAGAAGAAATATAAGCTGGTTTAACCCTAATCATTTGTCACTTGTTTCTTGAGTAAATGTTATTTCTTTTAGGCTAGTACTGTGCAGATTTTAGTTTTTGTCAAAGTGGATCAAAAAATACAGTTTTTACCCCATTATTCGTACACCTCGCTGCTTGCATCACGTCTAAGGCGCTTTTAGCCGAGTGCCGTTGTTGTTAGCTCAGAGTCTGCTGCACACTGAGCTTTAAAAAAAACTACTGAAATAACTATGAATGAAGGATTGACAGCTAATAGGGCAGTGGTCACCTCCTTGAATCCAGGCTAGTCTCAGGTGGCATTGAGTTACTTTCATTTCAAATCTACTACATTTCTGTCACTTGGTTTTGAAGGTGCTTCAAACAGACTCAGGAGGCAGAACAGTTTAACAAAATGTGTCAGAGAAAAGTGCCTTGGATGTAAAAATTCAGGCACCCCTTTACTAAATATACCTCCCTATTTCCCAACATTTCATTGTTGATTTTTCATTTTCTATTTGAGGAAAACTAAACCTATTATTATTATTGTTTATTTTTTGATGGAAATTGAAGACATGCTCATATTAACCTCATTGTTTTATGCTTTCATTGCCAAAAAAAGTGGTTGTAATGGCATAAAACCCCTCCCTCCTGCAAAAAAGGGAACTAAAGAGTAAGAGAAGTGAACTTTATTCAGAATATTACTTTATTCTGGAGACATTTTGCGTCCTGGAGGAAACCAGACACCTCAAATTAAAGCTAAAATTGCCTGACACTGAGTTGAAATAAACACAGCCATAACCTCCAATCGCTCTGACCAGCGTTAGCCAGGAATATGACTTTAGAAACCTTTACAAATGCTCCTAATTAAACTAAGGCCTGCCACAGCTGTAGGCAAACCACAAAATAAAAGGACACGGAGGAGCAATAGAATTAACCAGCTTGTTCTTTGCAGAGAGTTTCATGTGTGAGTCGCCAAAGCTTTTTGATTACGAAAGGTGAAAGCAATTTGCTGTGTTCATGCTCTCACTGTTATTTTCAGTGGAAGGCCAGCACAACTGTAAGAGCAAATGGTTCGCAGTGCTGGATATAAAGTAGACTGGGGTATTATCTAATTAAATCTAATGTGTGTGGGTATGTGTGTGGTCACAGTTTATGGGAAGTGGGTGGTGTTTGCGCAGATATTTTATATAAAGGAGAAAATGTACAGTATGTAACTACTCGCTTTACCAAAGAATAGACTTTAACCCAGGTATGAATTTCTCTGCCTACTTGGTTCTCTTAAGGGCGCAGGTGTATAACATAGAGGTCAGGCAGCTTCTAATCTGGACATAAAAGCCTTTGTAGTCATCAGAAGTGGGTGGAGAAGACACACTATGCACTTTGGTGAAAGTAGGAGTGTGGAAATGGCAAATAAAAGTGTGAAAGGAAAGTATTCAGTGAAAAGTATGGAGTTGCTTTTGATTTATCGAATGAAAATCAGCAAAATAATCAGGCTAATATATTCTGAAATGGACCACAATCTGCCTATGTGAGCCTTTTTGTGCACTCAAGTATATTTCAACAACATAAATATGCTCACAAGGAACACTTTTACTCAATAAATACATGGACTTACCTGTATTTGTTGAAATCACATGACTGAAGCCTATTCCTGCTGACATATAGGACATAAAGTTAGAAAAACATGGACAAGTACCATTCATTTTCAGCAACAAACAAGCATTTAAACCATTTACCTCAGTTATGGCATGTCTTTGGAGCCAGAGCAGCCTCAGTGAACCTTATATTCATGAAAAATAAGGCCAAAACAGCTGAGAAGTGAATATGTTCTCCACGATACTGGCATCAATACACAATAATCTCCTTTTTGGGGTAGAAGCTGCTATGTTGGACTATTTTGATGAAGGAATCAAGGGTTTGGTGAATGTAGAGAGGACAAAGAAAGTTTTCTGAAGCCTTGAAATTGTGTTTTTGTTTGGGGTTTTTTTCTAATTCATCATTTTTTATTTTGAATACATTAATATCCTCATGATACAAATAGTCTTCATTCAATATATCAATATCTACACCAAATAATTGACACCAGAACTAAATCCGGGGCAAAACCCACCCTCGTACTGGACTAAAACCTTGAGTTACAACATTGAGACGTGTGCCGAGTGTTTTAAACCACACCTGAACATAACAGCAGCATCAGACAAAACAGTACGGTATATTCCTTCATTAACAACAACCCACTGTTACATGGATTTTCACAACACTGCAGTTATTTCCCGTCTCTGTGGGAGTGAAAAGATTTATCTGTAATCACCGTCTTTGATAAATGCTTTTTATTTTCCCCCGTTTCGAACAAACAAGAGCTGTCACAGAAGAAGGAGGGTGGTCTCCGGCTCGGATCTGTCTGATCAAAGCTGTGTGTGCTTCAGGAATCAGACAGACAGGTTCGCCGTTTAACTGTGTGTGGTGGAACAGAAAGACTCTTTAGGGGTTTTTTTTTGACCAAACTGTGTAGTATTGACCACTCAGTCCAAATGAAGCCAAAGAGAACAGTCAGTGACGGCGATGGATGTCTGATTATCCGTTTTGTTGATCAATTAGTGCTGTCATTTCTATTGATAGTGATTTGATTGCCCCATTTCATCTTCAACTTCCTCCAGCGCTTCTTGAAAATACTAAGTCATTGGTGTCAAACTCAAAGTGGTGAGAGGCAGCGATAGTTAATAGGAATCCTTTAAAAGGCCGAAGGAGATAAAAGTTTGAATGTGAGATCTTTATTTGTGAACAGGTTTTACTCAGATTTGGACAGGTTTTAGTTGGATTTAAACAAGTTTAAATTGGATTTGAGCAGGATTTAGGTGGATTGGAACAGATTTTGTCTGATTTGAAGAGATTTTAGTTGGATTTGAAAGGGTTTTAGTCAGATTTGCGCAGCTTTTAAATGGATTTGAAAAGGTTTTAGTTGGATTTGAACAGGAGTTAGTTGGATTGGAACAGATTTTGTCTGATTTGAAGAGATTTTAGTTGGATTTGAAAGGGTTTTAGTCAGATTTGCACAGCTTTTAGTTGGATTTGAAAAGGTTTTTAGATGGATTTGAACAGGATTTAGATGGATTTGAACAGGAGTTAGTTGAATTGGAACAGATTTTAGATGATTTGAAGAGATTTTAGTTGGATTTGAAAGGGTTTTAGTCAGATTTGCGCAGCTTTTAGTTGGATTTGAAAAGGTTTTAGTCGGATTTGAACAGGATTTAGATGGATTTGAACAGGTTTTAGTTGGATTTGAACAGGATTTAGATGGATTTCAACAGGTTTTAGTCCAATTTGAACAGATTTTAGTTGGTTTTAACAGGTCGTATTAGGTAGTAAAAATCAAAACTAATCTAAGATAACTTTTTTATTATAATCTATACTTAATTTGAGATCATTTAAAAGTGCCAGTCTTTATGACAAGGAGTTGAATAAGGATTAAAATGGTCTTTATTAATCTGTAGTAAGAGTTACAGGTGGGTAACAGGAACAGGTGAGAACGAGCAACAGAAACAGGACCTGGTCGATCTGGACGGGGTTAAATACTGAAGAAAGGTTGGAAGGTCTCGCACTGAACGCGAAGAACAATCTGGCAGAGACTGAGTGGAAAGTTGAGGCTTGAGCAGTGACTGGAGATAATCTACTGATGAAGACGAGAGGCAGGGGTCAGAGGTGAGCAGGAAGTAGTTTGTGCGTCTTAAAAACAAAACCTGAAGATTTTTTTGCAGTTCAGCCATTCATTAAAACGAAGATGAAGATGAGGATGTCTTAACCTTCCTACGCCCCTAGAGCATTTTTTGATGTTTCACGCCTTTTTTTTGTGGATAACTTTGGCTGTGTTTATGCAAATGGCATAAATTTTTCCTCCGGTGTGTATTTTGGGATGACTTTTAAGATTTTAGGGTTTTTTGTTTTTTTTACTTTTTAATAGACTGTAAAATCAAAATAGTAACACTCATGGTCCTTCGTCATTTTTTTGTGCCATTGACTTCCATTAAAAACATGTTTTTTGAATTCACTGCCATTGCTGTATAAATTTTATATTTGTATTTTTTTTCATGGATTCATGATAGTGAGGGACAAGAATTTTACTTTATATTGTTTTCCACTATATGGCATCATTTTTCCAATATATGAGAGAGAGAGTTCAAAATGGGGCAATGGCTCCATTGATGGTTGTATAAATTATTGTGCCTGTAGGGCCCATTCAACAAATATTCTGAACTAAAATGATTTGGGTGTATTTTAGGGATGTCATACTGTGGTGTGCATGTGTGTGTTGAGAAATTAGTGTGTTTGTGTATGTGTGTGTCCGCATCCAAAATGCCTTACCAAGAAATGCATTACTGTTGCCCAAAAGTTGAATTTTGTTCAGTTCAAATCGATAAAGTGCACAAAGTTCAAAGCTTCTGCACCCATCAAAACCTCATCACACATGCAAAAAACATCAAAGGCTCACTGACAAAGTAATCTAAAAAAAAAAAAAAAAAAATTGCTAGTCTGGCTTTGTTTACACAGGTGTTATCCCAGAGCAAAACAGTATGTGTCACTTAGATCGTGGTCTTAGATCGGGGTTCATTTCGTCCCAAACTGCCAAGATGGAACGCACAAGAAAGTATAATTTGGCCGAAGCTATGAACCTCCTTGATTTGCTCGACGAGAAGGATGCTCCTTCTTCATCTGATGATGCATCATCATAGGATGATGAAGAGGTGGAAGATATAAATTATGTGCCAGGGGCCAAGGGCACTTCAGAGGAAGAGAGTGAGGAAGAAGAGATGGAATTGAAGGAGCGAGGGGGTGAAAGGGCAAGCCCTGCCCCACCTGGATATCGAGGAGTGGTCTTACCTGGTCCCCAACTGTGAAGAATACCATTCGGTACCGGGCCGCTGGGATCCCTCGTCCCAGGATCACCAGCTACGCTGCCTCCCAGATTCACAACATATTTGATAGTTTTCTTTTTCATCACAGATGAAATTATTGATATTATTGTCACACAAAAAATAAAAATGAAGCAAAATCAAACTTGATGCCAGTTTCTGACATTCCCGGGCTCTGATAATGCCCCACAAAAAAAAAAAAAAAATCTTATGGGGGGATGCACGGTAGCAGAGTAGGTAGCGCTCCTGCTTCACAGCAAGAAGGTCGTTAGCTCAAACCCTGGCCGACTCAAACATTCTTGGCTAGTTCTGGCCAATTCAAACATCCTTGGCTGATTGTGGACAACTCAAAACATCATCAGCTAACTCTGGTCTTTCTGTGAGGAGTCTGCATGTCCTCCAGCTTCCTCCCACCGCCCAAAGACATGCATGTATAGGTCATTTGGCAACTCTAAAGTATCCCAAGTGAATGAATGTGAGAGTGAATGGTTGTCTGTCAGTGTCTGTCTCTAAGTGTCAGCCGTTCAACTAACTGGCCATTGTCCAGACTGTACCCCACCCAAGGCCCAAAGCTGCTGGGATAGGCTCCAGCCACTCGCGACCTCCAACGGGACCAAGCGTTAGAAAATTAATGAATTTATCTTATGGAAAATTATTCACTTTTTGTGTTTTTGTCTTATACTGAAACCAAGTTCTAATCACAATAACTGACATTCAAGGGGTTAAATCTTAGAAACACAATAAATATTTGCTATGTATGGTGAGGACTGAAGCTAATAATAGTATCCATTAAAAAAAATGAATTATGCATTATTAGATAATATTTCTATAGCAGTCTTTACTGGAGCATTTTTTGTGCTCTAGGGACACTGATGTAGCATTTATCATATAATCTGACACTACACAAAAAATAAAAATGAAGCAAAATCAAACTTGATGGCAATTTTTGACAATCCCGGGCTCTGATAATCCCCACAAAAAAAATTTAATTTGCATTTATTGTATTGAAAATTATTCACTTTTTGTGTTATTTCCTCCTATTTTGAAATCAAGTTCTACTCACAAAAACGGGCATTTAAGGGGTTAATTTTAAAACCACAATAAATATTTGCTATGTATGGTGAGGACTGAAGCTAATAATAGTATCCATTAAAAAAAAAATTGAATTATGCATTATTAGATAATATTTCTATAGCAGTCTTTATTGGAGCATTTTTTGTGCTCTAGGGACACTGATGTAGCATTTATTAGGTAATCTGACACTACACAAAAAATAAAAATAAAAAAAAATCAAACTCGATGTCAATTTTTGACAATCCCAGGCCCTGATAATTCGCCACAAAAATGTTTTAATTTGCATTTATTGTATGGAAAATTATTCACTTTTTATGTTTTTTGTCTAATTTTAAAATCAGGTTTTATTCACAAAACTGGCATTTAAGGGGTTAAATTTTAGAAACACAATAAATATTTGCTATGTATGGTGAGGACTGAAGCTAATAATAGTATCCATTAAAAAAAAATTGAATTATGCATTATTAGATAATATTTCTATAGCAGTCTTTATTGGAGCATTTTTTTGTGCTCTAGGGACACTGATGTAGCATTTATTAGGTAATCTGACACTACACAAAAAATAAAAATAAAAAAAATCAAACTTGATGTCAATTTTTGACAATCCCGGGCCCTGATAATTCTTCACAAAAAATTTTTAATTTGCATTTATTGTATGGAAAATTATTCACTTTTTGTGTTTTTGTCCTATTTCAAAAATCAGGTTTTATTCACAAAAACAGGCATTTAAGGGGTTAAATTTTAGAAACACAATAAATATTTGCTATGTATGGTGAGGACTGAAGCTAATAATAGTATCCATTAAAAAAAAATTGAATTATGCATTATTAGATAATATTTCTATAGCAGTCTTTATTGGAGCATTTTTTGTGCTCTAGGGACACTGATGTAGCATTTATTAGGTAATCTGACACTACACAAAAAATAAAAATAAAAAAAATCAAACTTGATGTCAATTTTTGACAATCCCGGGCCCTGATAATTCTTCACAAAAAAATTTTAATTTGCATTTATTGTATGGAAAATTATTCACTTTTTGTGTTTTTGTCCTATTTCAAAATCAGGTTTTATTCACCAAAACAGGCATTTAAGGGGTTAAATTTTAGAAACACAATAAATATTTGCTATGTATGGTGAGGACTGAAGCTAATAACAGTATCTATTGAAAAAAAATTGCAATTATAAATTATTAGATAATATTTCTATGGCACTCTTTATTGGAGCATTTTTTTGTGCTCTAGGGACACTGATGTTACAAAAGTTAAAGGGGTGTAGGAAGGTTAATGACACTGACTTACTGTTTTTCCAAAATATATTGCAAAAAACATGGTTCTTAGCAAGATATTTGTAGGAATTAGTTTATTTGCAATCATTATGTTCATTTTTGTGTAAATTATAATAGTAAGACTTGAAATTGTTCTGTACTACCGTTAATAAGACCCTGTTTTTGCAGCTTTACTTATATTGCTTACATACTTTAAATGACAAAAAAACCCGACTTTTTTTGTTCCTTTTACATATGTTCAGAGAAATGCCTCCAGACTTAAGGAGGATTTAGTATCTTTGCAATCACTGTGTACATTTTTGTATAAAGTATAATAAGACCCCGTTTACTGCAGCTTTAAAATACAACATACTTATATTACTTACACAATTTAAATGCCAAAAACTTTTTCTACTCCTTCCATTGCTAGAAAACCATGCAATCGTGAAACAAAGAAGAAACTGCAGAGAAATGTCTCGGTGGAAACAACAGCTGCAATTAACCTGCAGCGCTCAGACCCCGTGGGGCAATAAAGCGGCGTTTGAGGCGAGCTGTGAGTCATGTGATCTGTGCAGAGCTCCCTGTGGAGACAAAGCCCCGTGTGATGTTTCGGGATCCTCTCTCTCTGCAGTGGTGCTGTGTTACCAACTGGGGGCAGTCACATGCTTCTGTCATAAACCTGGACAGACCTCATCAGAAAGTAACCCACGCAGCAGTTGAACACATATACACTGAGTACATGAATACACCCACACGGACTGGGATTCAGATTGTATGCTGCGCGCTCGTAAACACTCCTTTCCAAACACGTTTTTTGATCCGGTGCCAAAATCGCCACTGTTTCCGGCTGTATCTGAGCAGAGATTTAGAGGATGGAGATGGACACGAGGCTCCAGTCGAGAGGATGAGACAGGGATGTATCCTCCTTAACCTCCCGTGTTCCAAGTTGAACCCCATGAACACGGAGAGGGGACCGTTTACCGGAAAAAATCCCCAAAGCAGCGATAAAACCGAACATAAACAGCATGTCTGTGCATCCGTGGCTTCCCACACAGAGAGGAACATTTATCCCTGGCACAGAAACACGTCAATATGAGCATAATTAACACGGAAGAGCAGAGGAGGGTTTTTATTGGAGGACATCAGGGTTCTAGTCGTAGATAAATCTTTTCGGACTGGTCTTTAGAGCTCAGATAGCTTCTCAGTCGTCATAAAAGCACTCGCATATCTCTGTGATCAAGAGACACTTAATTGTTTCGTATGTTGCGACATCTGCCAACTTTTCTAAATAACTACATTTATTTTTAATTACATTCAATGCAATAAATTCCAATCGCTACAAGGTTTAACTACAGTTCTATTGTGTTCTCCATCTATTTACAATGCTTTTGTTCAATGCAAAGGTTATAATTCATGCCGGTCAAAGTAAACAAAATGAATTATAGAAGAAGAGTCTGAAAGGTTAGAGAGTCTTCAGTTTAGTGCAAGGATGTGAATAATGAACACTGACACTAAATAACAGAGGAGTCAGTGAGCACTTAATGTATGTTCCAGTGCACCGTAATTACATGTCTATTTTCATTTACTTTCTTAATTCCTTCATCTTAAAATAGACTACGCAGTTGACGTGGCTAATGTAAATGAATCCACTTCATGTTTCCAATTTACTGACCTTTTTCTTCCTTTTTATTCAGCTTCAGTTTTAAATGTCTACCTTCAAAACTGTGTCCAGATACTTTTTTTCTGAGTATTATATTAATGCAATAAAATGAAAATAAAAGCTTTTTGTTTTTATTTTCGTTGGAGAATCGCCTTTGTTTATTGATTTGGCTCACAGCTTATGAAAACTTTGTACAAACAGACTATTTACTGATGATTGTTGAGCTTTTATCATCGTGAATAGGCAGGTTGGGGCTGTGGATGGTACATAAAACGTAGGACTTTGCATCCTAAGAGAACATTTAACTACTGCTGTGGTTAAATGTAGAAGACTTTCACTATTTATTACCAAAGTATGACATCTTTAAATAGAGATAATAAGACTTCAATGGGGAAATTCAATTGTGACGGCAGTTTACAGACAGAATAGTGCAAAAGTAGTTGGAAAAACAAATAAATAAATAAAATAGAATATGAAAACTATATACAGAATCTAAAAAGTTGCAATCAGGTCAAGATAAATTAACAATGTACTAAAAAGAGTACTCTATATACATATTTACTTGGGATTATAGTTGGAAACATATACATTTGAATTGTATAATCTGATATATTTCATGATTCATCAGCTTGAACATTGTCTTTTCTGGAACATAGGTATTTTTGGATCAATATTTCTAGAAACATTACAGAGAAACGTTCGACGGGGGATTGGGTGCTCGTCCTCAGTCAGGCTTTACCTTCCCTTTGCACAACGAGACATCTGTTTGCTATTTCAAAAGGTCCGCCTTAGGCATGTTTAAATATCAGAGCAGAGACCGTGTGGGGCCTTTGTGTTTGTAATATTGACAAAACGCACTGAGGCAAAGAAGAAGAAGTGAAGAACTCAGCTGGATGGTCCTTATGTCACTTCTATTAGAGCTAACATCGAATTATATTTCATTCATGTCTCTGAGGTGTTACACAAATCATATTCAAAAAGACAAACGAAGTGCTTCAAGGTTCAGTATTCACACACAAAACTGGTTAGTGATACAGAAAGCCCCTTTGGATAGTTTATACAGTGCAATATTTGAATGGAATGAACGTTGAAAATGCTTTTAGCTCGTACAAGGCGCTGATTTATTAGTGTAAAAAGCTTAATTGTGAACGAAATAAAAGACTTCACAACAGAAATTGAACGACGGATGTTGACTATGTTCCTTTTCTCACCCGTGTTGTTATTATTCCTGACGTTTGCGCTCACTAATGCAGTCTGGAGGATGACTTGAGATGCTGTGGATGGTTTTAATGAATGTCAATATCAATGTCTATATACGCGTAACGTTACTGTGTAAAAAGCATAAACAAGGACCATATCTAGGACAGAATTCAGTGGATTGTGTGAAGAGAAGCTTGGCATTAAGAGTGGCATCTGTTCTGTTTGAAAATGTCCCGGAAATGTCTCTTAGAAAACGTTTTGGGCCAAGAGTAAACCCCTCAAACACTTCTAATGTCTGAACTGTTGTTGAATGTACAGTGGAGTCAATTATTGAACAGTTTCACACAACATCAGACTCTTTTCATTTGCTGTTAATCGCCGCAGGTCAAACTTGTGTCTGATTTATTCCAAACACAAGCCATTATGGTCTATTTTCTTCAGTACTTTTTTGTTTGTAGTTTGGACAAAATCAATGTTTTTCTGGGAACATCTCAAGAGGAGATAGAAGACGTTTTTGTTATTCACTTTTGTTTATGTAAAAGCGTTTGTTAATAAAATAATGCTTTTTTTTTTTACCGTTTCAGCTTTTGAATTTGCAAACTGCTCCGTGTTCTTGTGCAGTTCAGTCAGGTTTTCGTTTGCCAAAGGGACAAGTACAGTCTGTACTGTACTCAAACCTGGAAGACTGTGTGTATCACCTTTAAACAAACGCTTACTCCTGAACAAACAGCCCGTCGCCCCTCGGCCTCAAATCCCATTATGTTCCTGGAAGTGAGTGAAGAAAGGTGCTGGATCCAGAATCTGAGGAAACAGAATAAAACCAGTCTCTGAGAATAAACCTCTAGTGTTCTTTTCTACCAAATCTCACAAATGTTCATATGATAATGATTTGTGTAATATCTACTTGTGAAAAAACAAATCTAACGTGATGTATGAGCTTTTTCTACATAGACAGAAGGTGTGTTGGGGTGGTGGATGGGGCACAAATCCAGGACTTTCCCTTGAGCTAGTCTGCATTTTAGTTGGAGTAAAGTAAATTACTTAAATGAATAAATTTTACTTAAATTAAATCAGAACACAGAGAAAGTAGAAACAGATTCTGCACTGCAAAATATTAATTAAAGTCAAGAAGTCAATTAAAGAAAAGAAAAGGAAGCTGCGGTTGTAGTTTTTCACTGTAAAATTATAAAGACAATATTGTATATACACAATGCAAAAAACTTCCAATTTAAACAGATTTACTACTGTTTTTTTAAGTAATTCAATGTATTTACTACAGCACTACTGTATTTATGGCTTTAAGGTTATTTATTTTTATAATTTGACTGTGTTTCACTGTAAATATTTCAGACTTTTCTTTTTTAACAGTAATCGGAAAAGGGAATCATTTTGTAAATACGATTGCATTTTAAGTAAATGCTAAACCAATAGGATTTCTACTGAAGGGAAGGGATTTCAGACCCATTTTACTTCACAAAGTCAATGGGTAAGGCTGTCCAGTCTAGGAAGATAGACTAAAACCTATTGAATTATCACTTTTGCAATACTAGTGTTTTCATTTGCACCTAATAGTACTTACACTAATCTGACTGATAAGAAAAGTGCTCTCTTCTTTGACCTCTGACCTCGACGGAGGGAACAACATCGGTCGTGATGTGAGAGAACAAAAATCAATGCTTTCAAAGGGAAATGAGTCAAAGCCAGTGAGTGAATTACACCAGTCTGTTAAACTGTCCATCAAGAAATAATGAAACCAACACTGCTTTTACAAACGTATCGATGAATGAAGCTGGTCTCGTGTGAACAAAAACGTCCAGGAAGCTCAGAAACAAAAGAAGTAACACGACAGAGGATATCAGCTTCTGTTGCTGAAGTAAGATCTTGTTTTGGTGAAATAAAATCAGTGTGATGGCTCCGTTTATCAACCTAAAAGGACGAATGGTTCCCTTCTTCTGTCACTATTCTGTAGATAAAAACACACAGTACATCTCAGCGTCTCACTAGCTTTACTTGAGAAATTGGAAGTGAAGGGTTGTTCTTCAGAAGCTTCAAGTTGGATTTTCAGAAGCTGGAACAAATGGGCATTGATTAAACTACCTCTGGATTAACACAGTTTGACACAATAACCGTCCCATTTTAGATAAAAGGTTATAATTGGTCAAGTAGGATTGTTTTTGTTGAAAAAAAGGTTTGAATGTGCAGCTTTCCAGATTGATTCCATTTGCTCTTTGCCTTTTTTCAGCCAATGTACAAATGTATAATTATGTCTTTGTTACATCTTCAGCTTTTGTAAAGAAGGAAGTCAGGTCAGGAAGTTAGATTAAAATACTCCTGGATATATATATTCACATTAGAGCTGTCTTCTTTTAAGATACACAAGCGCTCTTTGTCCAAAAAGTCCAAATACTGGGACCTACGAGCACCTTTTCTTTGGAACAGTGCAGCTTATGTCGAAATAAAAACACATCTATTTCTTTTAACCCTTGGATATTAATGATCAGACTTTGTTTCGATATTTTCAGTCATTCATACCGCCTTATTCTTTATTATTTCCTTTACTTTTCCATATTTATGTTGTGAGAAATGACATTGCATTAATACGATATGAAGCTGACACTATTCATGGTTCCTGCTGGAAACAGTGGGCTCTGGTGTGACTTGTTTTAAAAACTTCTGTAACACAACCTGGAGCACATTTCCATGCTCGCTAATATTTATTCTGTAAAACTCTATTTATTCTTTTTCTGAACCGAACCCATGAATAACAAAGCAGGAGTGAAGCAGCAACATGAGGTGAGGACGCTTCTCGATCCCTGTAGCAATATGCTAATGCTGTCCCACGCTCCAACCATCCCCTCGCCACATGATTTCTGACTCACTATTTATTATTCCATGGTGTTTTTTTAAGGAATATGGAAAATATCTACAAAATGTGGGGCATTTAACCTTTCTTTAAATAAGGCAGAAGAACATTCACAGTTTGACATTCTTGTTTTTTGTGTTGTTAATCCAAATAATTCAAAAAGTCTACTAACAGTGGATTAAAAAATGGCACATAATTAATCAGATATGTCAAAACAAGATGAATCTAGAGTGTTTCATATTAAACTGTGCACTTAATGTGAAAAATAACAGTACAAATGAGCTGTTTTATTTTGTTTTTATGTGTGTGGTACCTACATTAACGATGTCAAAATGTACGCAAATAAATCTCGACTTAGTTTAATTAATTATAGAAACATGATTGGGTTAAAATGCATCAGTTGATTCAATACTAAGAAGATATTCTATGTGAGTTTTCTGTTCTCCGAAACATTAGAGGTTAGATATTCCAGCCATGACGATTTTAATTTAATTTTTCATTTTATTTTCAGCTTACACAAACCAAAATAAGCACTCTACTAGGATCTTACATGAGTCTCAATTACCAATAAAACAAAAATGGTGGCTTTTCACATACATTTACTTTAACCTTTCCTTAAATAAACTTATCTCTGGGGATATTTCTCCATTAAACTCTAATCCAAACAACTCCAGCACAGATTTTTAAAACTTTTCCTCTCCTTTAATGACAGTGGGCAGATTGCTTGGCCCCTATCCCCTCCCCATTGCTCCTGTTCTAATCCAAGCACAGGTCTTCTCTGCCTGTCACGCTCCTCTGTGGGATTGGCACTTTAATTAACTTCATATCTCTGTGTGGCGCTGCTGCAGCTACTCCTCCCCGAGCAGGAACACGTATACTGCACGCGTGTGAGCGCTCGCTGTCACGTCTGTTCACTACAGACCTCAAAGATGAGCTGGGATAGAGCGGCTGTGTGCAAATATGTAAAATGTAGTAGAAATGGGCTCCGAACTTTGTGGTGGAATCTTAAAAGGTCAAGTTCAGTGTGTTATTTTTATACTTCTTTCTTGTTTAAGTCATTTTATTAAAGGGATATATCTGTATTTGTAGATTTTTGACATGCATTTTTATAGTTAATGCTTATGGTTTGTCATTTCTAGCTTATAATGCTGTTTAAGGGTGTGTTAACCTAACTATCTGCATTTTTCTACTTAATGCTGTATCTTTTTGTACCTTAAAGGCCGTTTGTGCGTCTAGATTTCTATTTATCCTATTTGTTTAACAGCAAATCTTCAGAGAGAACATGTCTTTTGACTTTTCTTGCCTCATTCAAACTAAAAAAATAAACAAAAACCATGCGCATTCTGTCCAAGTCTTTAATTGCATGATCAAGCTAATTACTTTCTGCTAATTGGCTTTCTACGAGGCGTACACTCTGATTACGCTATCACTGTTTTCCTTCCTGAAGTAAAGCCTCGTGAGTGTGTTCACGGTCCCTCAGGACAAAAACCCGCCGGAATCATTCAGGTGGCGCGTTTGAAATGTATTGGCTTTGGTTCTGGATTCAGTGATAGCTCCAAAAACAATATGAAAACCCAAACAGTGACAGCGATCAGTGCTTTCGAGCGCGAGACTGTAGCCAAGATCGATATCTCTCAGCAACATCATGTAATTACCATTGATAGGTTCATGGGCTCGTTGGCAGAGCCCGAGGAAAGCTGCAGGTACCAGCTTCTCATTTTGTTGATTTGATTGTTGAGTTTATTGGCCTGAAATGTTTAATCTCTGATGTTGTTCTTCTTTTGCTGAATAAACAGGGATGTAAATAGCTGGTGTTAGCAATAGAGACAGTAAAGGGATAAAAAGAAAAAGAAAATACACTAGTTTATTGTATCACAACATTGGGTTTTGTTAATTTTTGTGAAAAACAAATTGGTGTTTTAGAACCAGAATGACTTCAGAAAGTTTGTAAGAGCCTAGCCTGCAACAATTATAATTAAATAAACTGAATTGTACATATTTATTGATTTATTTATTATTTCAGTTTGGGAAATTCTGGTTTAAATCAACTAAAAATGCAGGAAAATAAATAAAATTAAAAAAAATAAAATAAAATTAAAAAAATAATAAATAAAATTAAAAAAAATAAAATTAAAAAATAAAATAAATAAATAAATAAAATAAAATAAAATAGGTCTCTTCACTAAGTGCTGCTCATGTTTTTAAATGTGTCTCATGGGGTCCCCTGGAAGAGCAATGACTTAACCTCTCTTTAAGGTCAACATTCACTTTTAAAGACTTTTTCATTCAACACAAAGCCTTTCAAGACCCGAGTGCTGCCTGAACAAGAACAGAGAGGTGGCAAAAGAGGCAGAAAAAAGGTAGAGCATCTGTAATTAAACCGCACGGGTTCCTAATTAAATATTGTGCGGTTTAATTAGGAAACTTATCAGCGCGGCTAAATCCGTCTTTACAGATGTTCCGTGTGAGGCTTTTCTGCGGGCGGCCATTTTGTTGAAGGAGGGGATGAGTCCAGGGGCCGTGTGAGGGATAAAGAGCCGGTCATTCAACGCTCAAATGTAATTTCCTTCCATTGTCTGCAATAGTCGTTTTCATTATGGTGGAATAGAAATTATGGGGCACTTAGAAGACAGGTTGTTTTTCAGCCTCGAGTCGGACCGAGGAGGAGGAGGAGGAGGAGGAGGAGGAGGAGGAGTGGAGGTGTAAATGGAGGAGGAGGTCCACAAGAATCTGTGAGACTCCTAATGTTCAAATATCAATTAATAGAAGCCATAACGTGAGACAGTGTTGAGTGAAGAGGGTATAATAAAGGAATATTTAGTGATAATTGTGAAATGTCTGGTGTTGAAAGTGATTATGGGAAAATCTAGCGACTTGTGGCAGATGGAAAACAGCAATAACAATCGTAAAAACATAGACTGTAAAAATATTGTGACTTTTTTTTACGATGAGGATGATTTGAAACTCAATATGGCACCGTTTTGATTTAACAACAGCAGACTTTCTTATATTTGTTGTTGGAATAGTGTCTTTAAGCCCCTCCCCCTGAGCTCTGATTGGTCAGATGGTGCACTAAAAGTGGAGCTGCAGAAACGGATTCTTAATCTTTAAAAATGTATTTTTACAAGTGTTTAAACACCTCAGAATAGTCGACCTATAAGCATTTTTAATATATTCAGTCTGGCTGAAACGTTTTATGCTTTTAGATTTGATGAAGAGGCTTTGGCATTGTCTTTATTTCCTTGTTTTTTGGCATTTTAACAGGTTTAGTATAGCTTTATTACATTTTGGCCAAGATATACTGTACATGGACTGACAAATAGACCTATTCAAGACATGGGTGAAAATATGATTCATATTATTGAGTTTATTTATTAAATATCATTATACTTTTTTATATTCAAATCATTCCAGTTTCCACTTTGCAAAATCTCTAAGAGAAATGTAGTTTTGAGTTTTGTGCAGTCAACACTTTCCTTCTGAAAACTTCCCTAAAGTAGGAGATGGGCATCGTATTTAATTTGCCGTGGTTCTTAAAACCTTCCTCTAACTAGTTTGAAAACTTGTGTGCATCTTGGAGCAGGGATTTGGCTCTTCTGTCCACTTAGCAAAAGCCCTAAACTCTGAGGCAGTAAGTACTCAGTCCTCAGTCCCTGCAGGAGGGATTAGAAAAGCCCCCGTCAACGCTGTCGATTATGATGTGCAAATAAAGGTATTCAGAGAATTAATGGCAGGACAGTCACTTGAATAAGAATAGATGAGAATTAAAGCCTCATTGGATGAAATAATCCCACAAATATATGCCTATTCATGTTATCTTATGCAGCAAAAACAACACATTTTCTTATATTTTAGACGTCAGAAGTAGAAGTCAGCAAATGTACGGTAAATTACTTCTCGATTGTCCGACACAAATCCCCAAGCACACACCGCTATGTACTTTTTAATAGTGACAGTGTTATTTTGATGGAGCTCATTTAAATTCAGATTAAGCAGAAGTAGACTTCGTCAGACTGCGGTGGCTTCAGTCTCTGCGTCTGAGCGTGGGCTGTAAATGAATGCAAATGAGATAATGACGGTCCAAAAGTCAAGTTTGTGAATAATCCTCAAGTGCTTCAAGCTGTCTGACAAATACAGACATACCTGAATCAGTGGAGCAGGCACGTCTTAGACTCACCCTCCAGTTATAAAGTCTGCAAACAGTAGAGAATAGATATATCAGCTTTATCATAAATCAACAACAGGCATGAAAAAAAAAAAAACATTTACGATATAAGCGTAGAAAGTTTCCACTGGAGCAGCTCAGTTTCTATTGTCAAACGGGTTCTAAAGTGTTTATTAATGCTCCACTTCCTGATTTTCTTTTTTTGTCCCTGTCTCAGACTCCAGGGACCTCTCCTGCTTCTCTTTCATTAAAAAAATAAATAAAACAAGACCAGTTTTTCCTCCAAAATACTAATCCATTTGACCAAACTGAAGTTTAGAGTTTAGCGTTAGCTTAGCTGTGACTTCAGCGTCAGGACGACAATTATCTCCTCCTCGTTAAACATTACGTGATTGAATTGACAGTATTTATCTGTGTTTTACGTTGCGTCCCTTTTCTCTGTTTTTCTTTTTTCAGCTGTTTCTCTGTTAAAAGACATATTCAGCTGAAAATACACTTTATCTGCAGCTATTAAACTTCCTGGAACGTCATGTGACAAGTGTCGACCAATGGGAGCGCTCCTTTTTCGAGCAGGTTTTCTGTTCCTGAATAGAGGTTCTCATCTATTACAATCCCTTAGAATAAACAGGAGATGGATCATAAAGACTGTTTTTTACTATTTGGGGTTTAAAGCCTTTTTCCAAACGACAAGAAAAAAAAAAATCAGGTAGTCTGTTTAAGTTCACCATGTTTTTTTATGTATTTATTAACTTTACACAAGCTAACTTCAGTCGGGCTTTTACTTCTGCTTTTGTCGACCTTGCCAACTTAAATTCATAAAGGTTCACTGGTCGTCTATTGTTCTCCTGTTATTTCATCTCTTCTCCTGGATGTACACTGGTTTTGTTTTTACACTTTCTGAACCGAGAGCCACCTGGAGTTCAGCCTCAGAGATGTTTACTGTGCGGTCGCCGCCGGTCAGAGGTATAAAAGCTTTTAGAGTTTAGCAGTTGTCCTTTGGTCCCCTGGGGGTTCGCTGTCACCGCGGAGCATCAGAAACGCCGATAGGTTACCTCTGTAAAGTTGACTCACCGTGGATTCGCCTCAGTCCCTCGTCTGTGGCTTAAAAGCTGCTCCAATTCTTTTTAACCATCAAAGACGAGCTCAAAAGCAGAAAAAAATGGCTGCAGCCCAATATCTCTTTGTATGTTTTCGGTTTGTTTTGACACAGCTCTTTGTTAAAGTACTTTTTCATGCTCTGTTGTCTTTTTGCAGCTTGTTTTTACTGTTTGAACTCAGAAAAGTAATCAAAAGACTGACACAACCCTAACAATTACAAATAACAACACATGTTTTATTTCGCCAAATGCACCTCACGTGAAGGAAAGCGTCAGTGTTGCAAAATGAACACAGTAAAGGCGGACTATTCACCGTGACAGAGCTATATAATGCAGTCAAGCTCTAATCATATCTATGTATCACAAAACCTCTGTGAGCTGTCTCAGTTCATCATATTTCTGCTGAATAATGTACCACGCAGCTCGCTACACAGCCCTGTTTAATCCAGTAAGGAGCCGTTATTTATGCAGTTTCAGGCTGGATTCAGGCTTGTTTGTCGCATTGGATTCTGTTTGGAAGTGTCCTGAGAAATATTCACAAGGACTCGGTACGTTTTATTAGTTATGATCACGTTTAACCGACTAGACTTTAGTTTGTTTAATCAGATCAATAAGTTCTACTCCCTGAAAGAGTAATTATAGTTGAGCCAAATCCCACCCAACACGAGACGGATCAGAGCAAAACAGACAATAGAACTGCGGTGATTTATTTTGCAAATTGCAGATGAGTCTTAAATTGAACAAAGTCCAATTATTTTTTGATGCAGAACAAAGAATCAAAGTCCGACTGTGAGAAAACAGCTTCACTATTCAAAGCCATAAGGCGTTTGAAGTGAAAATGTGCATCAGTGTAATCACTTTACAAAACAGTACACCTCTGCTGAGATGTATTATTTTCCACATAATTAACTGCAATCATCCTCATTGTTAGATTGTGATCTGTTAACAACTAAGCTACAGACGAGCTAACACGGAAAAAACAGCTCCGAGAACCAGAGAAAACATTAAATATTCTATTGCAAAGTGTATTTTTAGCTCCAATCCAGGTTTGCTTTGGCTTTTGAATGAACTTTAGAGACTTGTCATGGGATGTTTACTCAAAGAAATGCAAGTTAAGACCTGTTAAGACGTTAAAAAAACACAGTATCTCTACAAATAGTCTACTCTCTTTAGTGAAATGAAGTTAAAATGTTAGAAAATTTAAATAATAAAGAGTTGAAATGCTTTAAAGCTTGTCTAATTATACTCTTACAAACTGTAGCCACAAACAAAATGCTGGAGGAACTTGTCCAAGAGGCAATATGCCAAATACTGCCTGTTTGTTTTGTATTTGTCACCGATGAAGGCTGTTAGTTTAATGTTAACCTTTGTCTCCGGCCGTACCTTATGCTGAGTAACCTTTAAAAGCAATATCTGCATGATACTTTCATCTAAAGCAATGGTTCTCTACCCTCACGATGACATTTGAAGGAATCGCTGTAATAATGCCCCGTATCTATTTCCAACCTGGACGTACAACTCGATTCTTTCCTCGTTTTTGTCCAGTTGATTTTTTAAAAGAGGTCAACGGTCCCTCACTTGATATTGCACCTTTTTTAAATGCATTACTTTAAAATGAGGAGCGATCGCCCGAAGGGAAACATTCACAGGGGCATTTTCTTTCCGCGTCTGCCTTTCATTATTTCTGCTGCCATTCAGAAGTGACATGTCTCAAACCAGTCCATACCCGTCTATAATCATCAGAGGTGGGTGGAATAGTCATCGTTAGAACAAGACAGAGCTACACAAAGTAAATCACAAGGTGCACAAATAAAAGTCTTGAGTTAGCACTGGTTTAGAAGCCTGACTCTGCACCATCTGGAAGGGCTTCTGCTGAAAAAGTTTGCAAAAGGACAGTTACTTTACATAAATAACTGGTCTATAGTTGGATTTATTAACCCCACTTCTATCCAATCATGTTGTTTATGTTTGTAAGGATAAAATTCAAACCTAAATCATACAAATAATGTGCTTGGAGCAGTTCAAGAAGCATCGTAAACGCCAAATCTCACAAGAATCCAGCTGCAGCGCAAAGTTACTGTTTTAGTTCCAATTTAACCATTTCTTTAATATTAGTTTGGTGCCAGATTTTCAAGTTAAATCCCAGTTTGACACAGTGGAGTCAAATTCATCACCAGCAGCCTTGAACAAACGAGTTTTTCTTGTTTTTAAATGTGAAAAAAGGTTTTAGAGTGTCATCAGAATACGTCGTCACGTGAATTTTGTGAAAACTTGTTTAGAGACAGCACTGACCTCTGGAATCTACCAACAATAATGGAAAGCACTTTGTATTTGACAAATAGAAAATAAGGCTTTTAGAGTTTGAATGTATAGATTTGTTAAAAAAAAAAACAGTGAATAGGCCAAGCTTTCTTACAAACCAAGTGAATAAAGCAACTGGCAGAAGTCAAAGGTCTGGTTTGGGTTTTTCAAGTTGGCGTGATGGTATCTACAAATATACATGAAGAAGCACACAAAATAAAATATGAGTGGGTTGATAAACAGAAAAAACACAAGCAGAGACCTACAGCTGACACTTAACCCTTACTCTGTCTCTCTGGAAACTTTACTAAGCATTGGACCTTTTAGTTTTTATTATAGCTTCTCTTCAAAATCCAGCAACAGTTTCAGATTCACACATTTGTCTCAACACTGTTACCTTAAAAGAGCTTTAAAAGTTCCTCTGAGGAAAACACTCCTAAATATACTTTGACATAAATGATTGTTCTTTTTGACTAATGAAGCATATGCAGCGATTAATAAAAGGTGTAAGTGCAATCGCGACTCAATATCTAAAAGCTTAATTATTCCCGGAATAGGACGACTCCACTTTTGTGCAATTCATTTACGATATTATTTGGTCCGAGCCGCTTCTTTATCACTCGCTGACGATCTCCGAGCAACTAAATGAGTCTTTTGAAAAAGTGTCGCATTGAAGAGTCTAATAGGATTTCCACAGTGACACGGTCCACTATCTTAAATACGGGTGAGCTAATTAAACTAATTGTAGTGATATGCATAAAAGAATTCACTTCGCCCACTGCACTGAAGGCTGACACTAGATATCGTTGAAGGAAATCTAATCTCATCGTTGCACTGACCTCAGTCTCTTTACTTTTAGCGTTTCTCTATTGTACTGCTTTAAATATCATCCAATACAATATAATAATCATCACAAACTAGTTCAAAGTTGTCTTTAAAAGTGGGCAGAACAGCAGAGAAAAGACAGTCTAGATACACTTTCATAATTTCCACAAAATCCCACTTTCATTAAACTTCAAAAATTATCTTTAACTTTAACTTCCTCTGTTTATGGAAACTGGTTGTAGATAGATTTGAAAAGTTTTCTTTTGGACTCAAATTCATCTAGAACCTGCTCAAATCCATCTAAAACCTGCTCAAATCCAACTAAAACCTGCTCAAATCCATCTAAAACCTGCTCAAATCCAAATAAAACCTGCTCAAATCCATCTAAAACCTGCTCAAATCCATCTAGAACCTGCTCAAATCCATCTAAAACCTGCTCAAATCCATCTAAAACCTGTTCAATTCCAACTTAAAACCTGTTCAAATTCAACTAAAACCTGTTCAAAGCCAACTTAAAACCTGCTCAAATTCATCTAGAACCTGCTCAAATCCCACTAAAACCTGCTCAAAGTCATCTAGAACCTGCTCAAATCCAAATAAAACCTGCTCAAATCCATCTAGAACCTGCTCAAATCCATCTAAAATCTGCGCAAATCCAACTAAAACCTGCTCAAATTCATCTAGAACCTGCTCAAATCCCACTAAAACCTGCTCAAATCCATCTAGAACCTGCTCAAATCCATCTAAAACCTACTCAAATCCAACTAAAACCTGCTCAAATCCATCTAGAACCTGCTCAAATCCATCTAAAACCTGCTCAAATCAATCTAGAACCTGCTCAAATCCATCTAAAACCTGCTCAAATCCAACTAAAACCTGCTCAAATCCATCTAAAACCTGCTCAAATCCATCTAAAACCTGCTCAAATCAATCTAGAACCTGCTCAAATCCATCTAAAACCTGCTCAAATCCATCTAGAACCTGCTCAAATCCCACTAAAACCTGCTCAAATCCACCTAGAACCTGCTCAAACCCAACTAAAACCTGCTCAAATCCAACTAAAACCTGCTCAAATCCAACTAAAACCTGCTCAAATCCAACTAAAACCTGTTTCTATTTTATAGAAACATAGATTGTGTATTGCTGTTATATCACTATCTCACAGTGGAAAGTCCTTTTTATATTTGATGTTACCATATTGTACTAAACTAAAGCATATTGTAGTGCTTAGTTGAAATAAGGCTATAATGCATTCGGATGAGCCTCTTCCATAATCTCACTGTAAAGCACTGCTCATCTGCATCTCCCCAACACCACTGCAGTGTGTTATGATGAGGCTCATTGTGCAATATTTCCCTCTGAAGTCAACAGCTTCCACAGAGCCGTGACGAATCAGTGAAATGAAATGTGTTGTTTAGCGTTGTCGGGGGAAGAAGCAGAGAGAGAAGAGGAGTGTGTGTACATCAGGTGAAAGGTTCTCCAAACAGCTCTTCATAGATGTTCTCCGGTAATTCATTCGCCCATCGCTGACTCGTGCAGATGTTTAAATCTATTGTAATTAGTCCGACAGACGAGTTGCAAGTGGTTCTGTGGAAATCTTTTATAAATCATCTCTTTGTTCGTTAAAGATGTGACGAAAAGGCTTGAAAAGGTTGTTGTGATACACTTAATGTTGTACACTTAAACGAGAAAACATGTTATCTTCTGACATTGAGTATTATTATATGGCGTACAAAATACTAGCTGCTCATTTCAAAGACAAGCTTCTTTTCATCAAATTGATAATAGTGTACACAGCAGATCATGACAGAAAGCAGCTTGCATAATCTTTTTTTTTCTTCCAAACTCGCCGCTTGGTTAGTCTCCATGTGAAAACAAATGACGAGAATATGGAACAACACAGAGAGTCTACTTTACCGACTAAAAGTTAAAAATGCTTAAAAGTTTATACTACGTTAATGTCATCGTCCAGAGCAATAAACCAAGAAATCAGGCAAGGACTTGGTTTAGAGATATCAGTTTTTAATAAAGTTGTTGATGAGTAAAGCCTCCAGAAAACAACAGTCTGCTCGGTCCTTTCTTGAAGACATCATTTGTGTTTTTGACTAGTTCAGAGTATAGTTTCTAGTTAAAGTTATAGAACAACTTTGTCACTGAAAAATGCAAATAGAACAAACCAAAGTTAGGAGATGACATTTAACTTATTGCTGCACCTTTAGGATTCAACCAATCCCATGATTATCTGCCTCTTTGCTTTTTTTTCCTCTATTTATTTTGTTTTTCTGCTGTTTCTAGTGTAAACGCTTGTTGACCGGCCAGACTACACCATTCCTTATTCAAATGGACATACCCACTTTTATCCATTGTTATTACTCTATGTTTGAACAGTTCTTTCTGCAGCATCCTACAAAGCTCTGAATCAAATAACTAATCATTATCAGTGTCATTTCTGCATCAGTATCAGCTGCTGTATCGTATTGTACACCTCTCTGAATTCTTCCCATTCGTTCCTCCTGTTTGTACTGTAAAAGTCAATTATAAATTACACTCCTTTTCTCTCATGCGGCTCACGTTTTGTTTAGTTCTCGAGAACCTGGACATCTTAAAGTTTAATTGGGATTTTATGTCACCTGCAGGTGACAGGAGACATATTACTGCCCCCGCAACACCTGCCGTCCACCAAGGTCACTGTCAATAAAGCCCCGCGGACCGAGCAAAGGGCCGCTCATTTGCATGCATTATACGGCATTTCTGTGTTAAAAGTCCTGTCAAAAGGGAACGTTTTCTCCCAGACGAAGTAATGGCTGCAGTTTGAGTCAGCTTTGTTGCACGGTTTGCAGTGAGATGCCGAGAGCTTCCTGAACTGGCTCGGTGTTTTTAATATAACAGTAGCAGTAGAAGCAGCTGCCTTTTCCATCACAGTGAGTCGAGGGGTGAATATTAATGAAGCGCTAAACTTTGAACAATAAACTTGAGATATTAAAAGCTCCCACTCCAAGTGTTAAATTGAAAGAGTTTGTTGCTTGAGGCGGCATATTTTCGAAGGGAAATGAAGTTTGGCCACTGCAGTGAAGTGCGGCTGGGAATGAAATGCCATTTGAGTCCATTGAACGTGACATTTTTTCTCCGTCTACCTCCCTGTACCTCTCACAGCCCGAGTCAGAGGGATGACCTTTTCCAGTTTCCTTGAGGCTTGGCTGGAGCAAAATGCCCTTCGATATTTTGTAGCGCAGCGGCTAATTGAATCTAAAAGATTGCGTGTGAACCCGGGGCTGTGGTAATGAGAGCCGAGCTGCCTGCGCACAAAAGGTCTGTAAATTGACAGAAAAGGTGGGCGATCCTTCTGACAATTTGCCTCAGACAGAGACTCCAAAGGGCAATCTCCCTCTGCCTGGTGCCGTGGGGGGGCCAAAAGGGCATCGAGGGGCTGAGTGTTGAGTTATAGCCTCCAACCTCCGTGCATCGGTCTCACATCGGGCTGATAGCATCACTCACCGACGGCTCGGGTTCAGTGAGGAGCGTTAATAAAGCTCAACGATCAAGTCTCTCAACAATAAATGAGACGAGGAGTCAATAGTTTAAGGTGACACTATCAAACCTTGTCGGGACACAAACTGGAAACACAAATTCTGCTCAATTTAGATTAAAATTCCTGGAAATGCCACTGTTTGCACGAAAACGAATAAAACTTTTTATCTCCTCATTTCTCCACCTTTGGCCTCGTCTTTATTTGTTTTATTCCACCTTTTTTCGCTCTCGGTAAGCCATCAAAATTCATATATTTAGCGTTGCATCTTTACACTTTTACAGTTTTTTGTTCTACCAGAAAAAAAATAAAAAACATGGTTGTGATATTATACAAACAAACAAAAAAGTAAAGGACAAATGGATCTATACATACTTTAACATGCACACAGGTAGATTTTGAGGAGCTTTTAAGTTTGGAGATTAGCCTGGTCCAATACCAATACAAAAATACATCTATACTATTGATTTTTGCAGTTATAAAATCCATGCAAAATAATCTGTGAATTAAACAACCAAAGACAGTCCTTTGAAGGTTTACGTTGATCTTTGTTCATCAGAAACACCTTCAGTAACTCCAAAAACCTGAGCTAGTGCTGCTCAAAGAAATGGGCAAAAATAAAATAGAGACAATGTACGAAGGAGCAAAATATTTTTCAAAAGCAGGGCTCTCTTAAAGACACATATTGTTGCTCAAATAACCTCCATGACATCCACTAGTCAATCACTGATGAGTCACTGCATTTTCCGTCACATTACCTGCATTAAACTCTTATTATAAACGCATTAGAAAGAAAAATATAATGACCTTTGCCCTTCACACGCAGAATGGAAATGTGGATGTTAACGGCAGGAAGTCTGTCAATGAATAGTAAAGTAAAGCATGCAGTCATTGTTATTAAAGACTTGGGTTTTCAAAGCTGTGGGTTCTTTAAGTCAAATATATTTTCACCTGATGTTGTCTTTGTCTTGGACTTTAATCGTCATATACATCGAAAACCAACAAAATCATAAAGGCTCGACAAGTCTATTGTATAATATTTTGTGTGACAGTAAAAAATAAGAAAGTAATATAGAGGTTTCTTGTAACATAGAGCAATAAAGAGAAATTTCTTTACAAAGCTCTAAAAATCTCCAAATAATGCACTGGTCTTGATCACGACTTCTTATTGCGTCTTGGTTTTTTAGATCTTTTTTTTGGTGTGGTTTTTCGACAACATTTTGTCTTAAAAGTGTCTAAAATCAGATCAGATCTTATTTTATTTGTAATTATCACCAACATTTTTACTTTCTGTGATGAAAACTAACAGCTCAATATGAAACTGATCCCAATTCTCTTTTGACTTCCTGTATTCCTGCCAAACAAGTCATTTAATAGTTTCCATTCACCTTTTTGGTTCCTTCTATGCTACTGGATGAAAATATTACTATAAATCACACAAACTTCAAGTGCGGAGGCCAAATGCAGCCCTTTGCAGTGTTTTATTTGGCCCTCTAAGTGATTTTTTGCGACTTAATCAGAGACAAAAGGCACCAAACTATTCTGGAGATCTATAAAAGGGAAGAAACCACCACAAAATGACACTAAACAGTGGTAAACATTTTAAAGAGGCCAAAATGGGGCTTAAAATAAAGACAAAAGGGCACAAATTGAAGTGTTTTCACAAAATGACGCGTGGAAATGAGGTCTAAAAGGAGAAGAACTCATGTTAAAAACAAACTGATGTGATAAAGACTGAAATGAAGACATTCAAACATTGTAAAATCTAATAATGAAAGGATTCTTATTTATTTTGGCGGCCCCTCACCACTTTGAGTCTGACACCACTGCTGTAAATTATTAAATGAATGATAAACGTTGAGCTAACTGCAAAAGGTGTTAAGTTAAGAGCCACAGAAAAACAAAAATACATGACAGAAAACAGCGAATACTTAATTTCAGCTATTAATTCTGGAAAAAAATGGTATTGGGAGTCTTTTTTGATTTCGTGGAACATATGAGGACCAGGACCACATTGATCCAAGAGAAAATTCTGAGCCTGAAGTAAGACTAAAGCCTTTATTAATCCCAGCTTCTATTTGTGGAGTCTCGCAGTCATTGTATATTTCCAGCGCAGCTATAAAACCAATAACATCTTTCACTCATTACACTTTACTTTGACATTGAACGCAGCATTAAAGCACTTCTCCTCAAAGTGTTTATGGTGAGGTTTCACTACAGTATGGCCCAACATCTGTCCCTCTGGTCTACTGCCGGTAATAACACAACTGACTTTGGTGAAACGCTGTCGATAAACGGAGACATGAAAGCACTATTAAAACTCACAAACAGTAGAGTTTTTAATCAGGAGGGACAGCACTGACCAGCAGCTGACCTCGGTCTGAACACGTCGTCCCTGCAGCTCGTAGATCAGCATTTAGTGCAGTAAACTTATAAAAACAGAAGAGACGACACAAGAGAGAGATTTAAACACTGGACTTTAGCGGCTTGACACAGGTTTTAACATGTTTCCAATACTCTTTTTCTTTCATTTACCATAGAATGAAAATATATCAGTGTGAATGAAGATGGTAACCAAAAATCAAAATACATTGTGTAAAATGAACTTACTCAATTCATCTAAATAAATTAAAAAGCTCCAGTTCCTGATTTTTTGTTTGTTTGTTTGTTTGTTTTTTTGTACCAGTGCTTATTTTATTTAAAAAAGGTAAAAGTGGACCAATATTTTAGCACAAAATACTAATACGATACATTAAATCGAAGATGATAGCTTACCTTAAACTTTGATTTTTGGAGTTTGGAGTATCTCCGTCTCGTTAAACACTTCGTCGAAGCATTGACAACATTTATCCATGTTTCATTTGCTGCATGTTTCTATATTTTCATCTTTTTCGAAGTATTTTGCTGTAAAGTAAGACGTATTTTCAACAGAATAACCCATTTCCTTGGTTTATTTCCTTGATCTTTTGTTGTCGACCAATGGGAGCGCTCCTTTTTACCTGAAGTGAGCTGTGATTGGACAAAATCCTACTGTGGACTGATCATTCTCATCTATTAAAATCCTTCATTATAAAGACTAGATCACGTCTTAAGGTCTCATTTTTTCAGATGATTCCTGTTACAATAAACTTTAGGAGATTACACTAAAAAATTAAATGCAACAGTAAAAAAAATAAGGTAATGGACTTTTAAGTAGTAAACAGGTGTCTGTAGATGTTCCTCCTGTGTCCACTAGGGGCACTAAAGGATATAACTTGGATAATTTGCTGGAAAATCTCCTGTGATCATTAAAGTAAAGTGACTTGTTGTTAACTTTGTGTGACCTGAGCAACAAAATCCCACAAAAAACAATCATCCTCTGGAGAACAAGACCCAGACCACAAACATGATAACCATAAAGCGTAACCCTCTCCTGGACCGTCCCATTAGATGAGCGAGGGGGGTCCTACAGCGTCACCGGAGTGAGCCCGCTGCAGACATTAAAACCACATCAGCTCCGGCTCCACTGCACCGTCGCCGTCCCTCAAGGAAAATCAGCGGCCGCTAACAGATGTTTCTCACTGCAGATGATTCTGGATTAATTTTACTGCTGTAATTAAAAGCTGTGATATGCCCTACAGGATGGAGCACTGCAGGAAATATGTGTGGGGCAGTTAGGAGTCGGATGGAATAAATAAATCATGTTCAAAAAGTTAAAGCTACGACGTTTTTCTTTGGATTTTGATGAATATTTCCTCAATTGTGTAGAAAATAGATGTTTCCTGTTACCTTTGGGCAGAGATAACACACACAATATGGCTGCCACTCTTTGTTTCATGGCTTTATTTATTATTATTTATTATAGTGTTGTGTGTGTCCAGACGCTAAAAGCACATACATTAGCTGGTTTTCTTCAGTTTTCATTCATCTGTTTTTGATTGCTGTGTGTTTGTCGCTCTTCTCTTCTTCTCGCTGCAGGATTAAAAGCTTTGGGACAACACTAAAGATGGCGCATAACAAATAACTTCTGGTGTAAGTTGGGTGCAAAAGTTCGTCTTGTTTTCTGTCGAAGTAGTCAAGCCTTCTTTTCCTAGAGTTTGTAGCTCAAGTATGACTCTGAAATGTTTCTTAAACCTTTCTCATCTTCACTTCTCTTCTTCTTTTTCCCTGCATTAAAGGTGATTTGTTTTTATGTAGCTTATCAAATAATAGTTTATGCTCTTATCTTACCTTTCACGTAGAATGCTTAAGGATATGTTCTAGAAATAAAATGGTGGCCATAACTCAGATCTATCCACTTTATCACGCATTATAAATAAATAACAAGCACATTTCCAGTCCCCATGAATACGTAATAATGGTCCTTACATTTTAAAATACGCTAAAATTGAAAATAAAGTGATGGAGTTTATGTGTAGTCATGTTAAACTGATAAAACTATTAGCCTGTTGTGATGTAGCTGTAGAAATACATTTAAATTATTGTGATATTAAACACAAGCAAGATATTTTAAGCAGGATTTCCAGGAAAATATTTGTAAATTAACTTAGAACTTACTAACTTATTGCTCACCAGGAATAAATCCAGGATTAAAACAAGGCTAAACCAAAACTAAACTTTGGATTAAAGCCATGAAAGTAGCAGAACTCAATGTTAAATGTCAAATCCATCTTTACTCATCCTCCGTGGTTTTTTTCTTTCTTCTGTGAGCAGTTATTAGCTTGAACCATAAGTTTGGAATAAAAGAGATTCCCATTTTATGAGTCTTCCATTGAACTCCTGCATTTAATATCTTCACATTTAAACTTGAAATGAACACAAAAAATACAGTCATTAATATCCAGGACTCATTGAGAATCATTAAAACCACTCTCAAAAAAAAGACCATTTTGAATTCACTGCTAAAGATATAAACAGTGCTATTCACCAGTCTCCAGCAGATCATTTTACTGGTCAATCTCTATTATTGTTGTTAATGTCATGAAGCAGTCAGAGAGAGATATCCAGTCCTCGGGGAAATGATGGCTGTGATATCAATACAGTCTAAGCCATCGATCCTCTGTCTGTGAGCAATCATGGCTTCTCCTTTATCTCTTCTCGGAGGCCCACGGAGATACTGACCAGCAGCAGACAGGCTCATTACTTCACCTTAAAGTCTGTCACCGCGCTGACAGCCGCAGGCATCGAGCCGGACCGTGACGTACGGCTCAGGAAGGAGGTAAGTAGATTCATAAAAGAACATTTTATCTGTCAGATCCACACACTGAAGAAATAGTGGCCCAAGGAACTGATGGGAAGACACTGTTTGTATTATAGTTTTGTCACATTTCCAAAAACACACTATTAGAACGATCAGAAAAGTATATATATGCACCCAAGCTAGTTTTAAACTTTATAAAAAAAACTAAAAAACAGCCAAAGGCCTCTCTTTCTGTGCATCGATAGTGGCAGCCATCTTTGTTTACAAGTAGAGATGTTTAATATGTCTTCTGAAACAGTTTTTGTACAAATATGACTCTGCTTGGGTCCAGTTTTCTTTATTATATGCGCTCACTTTCTCTCTTGCCACTTTCCCAGCTGCAGGAAAGTTATAACAGAGGTTTGTGTCCAGCTGAGGGCACTTTGTCATGATTCTACTGATCTCATTCTATTAGAATATAAGTTTTTGGGCTAAAAGTTATGTGGTACTTTAAGCGGTCCATTAGCACGAGCGGCTAACATCATGTCCCTCGTGTTTCAAGCTTCCTAAACTTTTATTAATTGTTTTAGCTGATGGTTCCGTAAATTCGTGGTTTTCACACTGTTAGGATTCTGTATTTTTGTCTTCCACTCCTCTCCTTCCTCCCTTCTGCTTGACTGAAGAATTGTTTTTTCCCCCTGTTTTTAGGAACAGCTTTAGTTTAGTTTATTCACAAAAGCCAATAGTTCTGCACTTTCACATTTGCGTCTTTTACATAAGACTTTTGGGAAATGAGACGCCCTCAGAAGCCAGAGGCCCAAATCACCAATAAAAATACAAAACAATATACATGAAAAAACAACAATAAAGATATACAGAAAGGAGATTGTCCTTTCAGAGTCTTTAGACCCTTAACAATATAAACAATAATTTGAAAAAGATGATGATGGGCCTGACCTTTGTTTCATAAAACTGTTTCATTCAAGTCACTTCTGGGTCCTTCTTGTTAAATCCCAAAGACACAGGCCTATTTTTAATATGTATCAGTCAAATTACAGACCACCTTTTTGTAATATAGCTAATATTATATTATACATTTACATATTTTATCCTGAAGACCTGCTGCTTTGTCAATATTTGTTCAAGAGCAAACTGATGTGCCATTGTTGTGTTGAAAGAGGAGCGCTTCTATTTATTATTTTAAAGGAGCCGGGGCATGAAAGTTGGATGAAATACCAACGTGAAGGTCATGACCTTTGGCTGATCTGAGCGGACGGACCGGCGTGTGATGTGAACCTTTCAAACGGACGGTCGATAATCGAGAGAGACGGCAAACAGCGCTCACAAACAAAAGGGAAATCCAGAGCTAGGAAGTGTTCTTCAAATGAAAACGACTGCATGACAAATGGATCCCATTATCCCAGTGTGCAGCTCGGCCTGCTGGGAATTCTGTATTGACTGATGCTCACCGCTGCAGATTGTTATGAGACTTTATGCAATTTTTGGGCCCGGGGGTAGTTTTTAGTGGGTGCCCCCTGCATCACAGCCAACTCTAGCACCAATCATTGACTCAACCAAGAAGCTGTATTGGTTTTATTTTTAGTAAACTAGAAAGAAGTGCCTTCAAAGTGATGATAGTTTAAAAGAAATCTTAGCTATAGCTTTGTCTTTTTCATTGTAGTCTTATTTGCTGAGTTATTAAAGTAAACAGAGAAACCAAAGCCAATAAAATCCTGTAAATGTCCTTTTCTTCATATGGAGTGAGTCAATTGCATCCCTTTGAGCCTTTCTGTGACACCTGAGACAAATTGACTTTGGGCTAAAAGTCAGACGCTAACAATGATTTTCACCACAGTCTCTGCCAAAAAGGCCTTTGTAAATTTAATCTGCAGCTCACAAATAGTGAGTGGCACACACAGTGGACTAGACTTACCTGTTCATTGGACCAAAGCTCTTCGTCGAGACAGTGATAAGTTGTTCTTTTAATTCAGAAACCTGACTGCAAAATCAACAGAAATGATTTACTATAAAGGCTTTACACTAGCATCGGAATAACTAAATTGAAATTCAGTTCACTATTAGCACACCACCAAAAAAAATCACTACATTAAAAAAAAAAAAAAAAAAAAGTAGTAAAATGATCAAGACAGTGACTAAATTTTTAAAAATGCTATATGTTTAACAAAAACATGAAAGTGGGCTAATTTTCCTAACAGAACAGAAGTTTAGTTTACAATGTCCAGATTAAAAAAGAACTAACAAAATGAATAAAAGAGGTGTTCTGAAAGTGAGAAAAAATTGTTTGTGTATTTATTATGTATTATTATTTTATGTATTATTTATGGATATATGTCTCAAAAATGTAGTTATTGCATTTCCAGAAATATCAACAGTTTTTTTTTTTTTATAATTTTATTGAAAAAAATCTTTGTTTACAAATACAAAAACAGAACTTGGAACAAAACACAAGATATGTAAGAAAGTATGCCAGGGGAATAGGCATATACAAAAAAATATATTTAGTACAATAAGGACATTATGATAAATTAAAAATATTCAGTGACATACAGCATTCATATGCGTTTACAGCTTTTTTGTTTGTACTTTTAGAAATAGTGGACAAATATAATTCAATTTCTTAATTGCCAGTTTACTATTTATGTTAGTATTCTTTCCATATCAACAGAAACCTCAAAATGTGCTCTCAAAGGAAGCCTTATAAACCACTTCTTACCACTAGAGGGAGTCATAGGCTACTGCAGCAGCTCCAAACTTACTTACTCTCTTTTTATGATTATTATTTTTTGCAGACACCCTTCAGGAGTAGTTTTGCGTGATCTCGCTTCCCACAATTAATGAGAAACTTAATTTATTCAGAGCGTCTGCAACAAAGAGCCAAAGCCCACATCACACACGGCGAGAACTGGGTTTTATCGGTGCAGACTCGCTCTTGAGGGTTTAAAAAGCCACTCGCTCGCGACAGTAATCAGTTTCAGATGGCTCTTAATATCGTGGACGCTCCGTGGGAATCGAGTGGAAGTGGGTAGAGAGCTCAGTCACATTTGCTCTTAGTGCGACATAAACTTTGCTCGTATCTATTTCAAAAGCAGAAGCCCTTCGTTTCAGTGAATGATAGACTCATATTGTGCTCAAAAACATCCACCCACTGCTCGGTTTAAAATAGACTGATGTCCTCATTTAGTATCGTCTGACAAGTTGTTGTGACGTTAATTCAAATGATGCTCTGAAATGACGGTGTAACGCCGGACAAAGCTGTTCAATTAATCACTAAGACATATGCCTGCTATTAAACTGGCTCTATACACCATCTCCTCGATTTAAAACCTAAAACATTATAACCGTCAAAGTATTGTCTCTTTATTTGATACGGAAATAAAGACCAGTGTTGGGAAGAAAAGACGAAGTGAGAAAACTGATGGGACACTTTATTTGCTAATGCAGTAAGTTTAAATGCAGGATTTTCCCCAAAGACTGTAATAAAAACAGGTTGTTGACAGGTCAGCTCCTTCCAAACCGGGATTATATTGTACTGTTTATTACCTGTTTTCACATAATGGACTTTGTGTCTGTTACAAACCCAAATTGCTTCTGGGTTAGAGAAAAAAATCACACAAACATCCACATACCCTCCTCAATTGTACTTAATAATGTTTTCCTCTTTATGTTTTCCACTGAAAGGCAACAAAACATTACTTTGTTGAGATGCTTGCTTGCTTATTTCACATTTATCTTCCAACGTAGCTTCCCATAAAATAGCATCGCTCAAAAAGTCTGGGAAAGGAACATATTTGTCCACATTCAACATTCAATCCCATAGAAAGATGTGGACAGGATCATTGTTAGATATTAGTTGAAGTTTTATTTGTGCAGGACATAAATGAATCAAAATGTTGTCTCTGTGATGAGGCAAAAAAGGAAAAGGTAAAACAGAACAAAACAGAGCAGATTTTAAATTATTAATGGTCAGTTTGCATTAAAAGTGGTCCACTTACCTGAAGGTTTGTGGTTCGATCCTCGCTCCCACAGTTCATATTGAAAAACGGTGTAAAAATGCATGCCATTCACCATTTTCCATTTTGGTGCAAAAAGACATATTGTAAGATAATATTGGGCTTGTTAACAATTTTAACAACAATTGAAAACACAAATTACAAAATAAAAGTGCTACTGTCCTTGACACTTGGACCAAAAGCTCACATCAATGAATAGTATATTTAAAGAAACAAGTTAATACTATGTGGAGCTGGAAAACTATGATTGGACCAGAAGGAAAGGCAAGAGACATGGGTTGTGTAGGGATAATAATAATAAAAAAAGTAGTGAACAAGTTACAGGGCGTTTCTAACACAAGGTCAAGAGTTAAAGAAAACAAATCTCATTCATAAGGAACCTATATTTCGTGTCTAACGCTAACACTTTGGGCCCAGGTTTTAATGGATCCATCTGGTTTAGGGCTAAAAAAATAAGGTTCTAAACAATAACGTGTGTCCAAAAGTTCATCTAAATAAAGAAACTTGTCGATTCAAATATCTGAAGAACAAAAGGAGCGCATCATTAGCCACCTTTGAGCTTCACAAAGTCGTTATTGTGTTTTATTACTAACAGAAAATGATCTCTTTTTGTGACTCAACGCTATTGTTTCGAAGCCTTTTGTTCAGACATTCACACCATGTGTTCAATAGTGTTTTTCCATTTTCTTTCATACGTGTGTGTGTGTGTCACGGGCAGCAGATTAGTTCTCACTTTTCCCATCATCCCCTGCAGATTGTCATGTGTGTAATACAGCTCCGTCATTTTGTTGACAGATCGCTCCGTTAATGGAAACACAGCCGAACGATCGTGTGGAGAGGAGATTACAGACGGGTGTGAATTGAGATCTGTTGTTGTAACAGTCGTGTGAGAAACACTGTCAAATATCATTTAAAGAGATTCAAAAATACATGTTCAAGCTGAAACGGTAGGATGACGGTGTGTTGAAACCAGTCGGGACAAAGTTCAAATCCCAGTCCGGACCAGTTCACTCTCTCTTCTCTTAAATAAAAACAAACTGTACAAACATGAATTGTGTTAAACCTGACACTATTATTGTGTGTCATAGTAGTTTATTTACTTTCAGTGTTTTTTCTGGAGGTAATCTTGACTCTGATACAAAGTAAAGTAAATACATTGTGTGATTTTCAGCCTGAATTTGACCTGATTTCTGATCGTACGATAATTTTTGAGTTGGTTAATCGTGCGGCCTTTTCATGAAAATTTCTGAAATTTGGGTCGAAGTGAACCAGTAAACAAACGCAGTAAATCGTCCAGTGTGAGCAAATACATCGTGAGCTTGGGCTTTCCTCGAGTGGGATCTACTCGAGCAGTTGGGTTGGATTCTGTTGGAACACTGAAGTTGTACAGAGAATGACCAACTTTAGATACTTTCTTTTAGAAGTGGACCAGGACTAACCAGGACTAAACCAGGACTAAACCAGGTCTTAACAAGGTCTAAACCAGGACTAAACCAGGTCTAAACCAGGACTAAACCAGGTCTAAACCAGGACTAAACCAGGTCTTAACAAGGTCTAAATCAGGACTAAACCAGGACTAAACCAGGACTAAACCAGGTCTAAACCAGGACTAAACCAGGTCTAAACCAGGACTAAACCAGGTCTAAACCAGGACTAAACCAGGTCTAAACCAGGACTAAACTAGGACTAAACCAGGACTAACCAGGTCTAAACCAGGACTAAACCAGGACTAAACCAGGTCTAAACCAGGACTAAACCAGGTCTAAACCAGGACTAAACTAGGACTAAACCAGGTCTAAACCAGGACTAAACCAGGTCTAAACCAGGACTAAACCAGGACTAAACCAGGTCTAAACCAGGACTAAACCAGGTCTAAACCAGGACTAAACCAGGTCTAAACCAGGACTAAACCAGGTCTAAACCAGGACTAAACCAGGACTAAACCAGGACTAAACCAGGTCTAAACCAGGACTAAACCAGGACTAAACCAGGACTAAACCAGGACTAAACCAGATCTAAACCAGGACTAAACCAGGACTAAACCAGGTCTAAACCAGGACTAAACCAGGACTAAACCAGATCTAAACCAGGACTAAACCAGATCTTAACAAGGTCTAAATCAGGACTAAACCAGGACTAAACCAGGACTGAACCAGGACTAAACCAGGACTAAACCAGGACTAAACCAGATCTAAACCAGGACTAAACCAGATCTAAACAAGGTCTAAACCAGGACTAAACCAGGACTAAACCAGGACTAAACCAGGACTAAACCAGGACTAAACCAGGACTAAACCAGGACTAAACCAGATCTAAACCAGGACTAAACCAGATCTTAACAAGGTCTAAATCAGGACTAAACCAGGACTAAACCAGGACTGAACCAGGACTAAACCAGGACTGAACCAGGTCTAAACCAGGACTAAACCAGGACTAAACCAGGACTGAACCAGGACTAAACCAGGACTAAACCAGGACTGAACCAGGACTAAACCAGGACTAAACCAGGTCTTAACAAGGTTTAAACCAGGACTAAGCCAGGTCTAAACCAGGACTAAACCAGGTCTTAACAAGGTCTAAATCAGGACTAAACCAGGACTAAACCAGGACTAAACCAGGACTAAACCAGGACTGAACCAGGACTAAACCAGGACTAAGCCAGGTCTAAACATAATCTGAGAAAATGTACAGAGGAAAATATTCTGTTTTTTGTCAAGTTTAGGTCTAATACTGATGAAAATTATTATCTTCTAAAAGCATTTTCAAGAATTTGTCAAACTACGCTCTTATTGACCATTAAAGGCTAAAAAATGAGGCTAAAAATTGTTTATACGTCTGTATTTTAAATGATATCAGATTAAATTTTACTCAAAGTGACCATTGTGCGCTTGTTTTTCAGCTTTCACGGAGAACAATGAAGCAGATGGAGACAGAACAGGTTGACTTTTTGAAGCAGCACGTGTGAGTCACAGAAGCAGTTGTGATTAGCTCCACGCTCTCTGTCCACGGATTATTTATTCAGTGCTTCACGGTGAGTGGTTTCTCCGTGAACGGCGCCGCGAGGTCAACGGCGCCGCGAGGTCAGCGGCTCGCGGAGCAGCGTTAGCTTTTGACCCGGAGCCGACCGTGCTGTGTGTAAAGTGGAAGAAAGAGCGCAGGTAGGGAGGAAAAACACCGCAATTTAGTGTCATCGTGGTTTTCTGCCTGCGTTCAAATGTAATAATCTATTGTATGAATGAGCACAGAAACACAACACGGCGTTAAATGTATAAATTTAAAAAAAAAACAGGTTCAGAACGTGTTGCATTGTGTAACATATTGTAATATACATTTGAGCATTTGTTTTTACAATTTATAATTAATGATAAATAAGACTCATGGGAAAAATGTATATATCTTTTTGAAGCTTAATATAAATAAAAAAGTGCATAAAGCCGGATGAGATAAATTGAGCTTAGATTTAGCAAACTGAACCTAAAAATGGACAAACTGAGCACTAATAGAAGAGAAGTGCATTTGTGTTTCTTTCTTAGCCTTTTGTGAATGTTTATAAACTAAACTGATGTTTTTGTTTTAAAGAGAACCCAAAATCTGATCTACTTCCACTGGGTTTGTTTTAAGCCAAAAGCATGTCCCTTCAGGGCTACCGTCCGTGCTCACAGGCTCCAGAAAAGGGAAGTGTGACGTGTGGGATTGTTATATGAAATGTAACCAGCAAAAAAAACAACTCACTTTTAAATTCTGAATAATAATAAAGATAGTAAAACAAAATTGTCAAATGTCTGAAAAAGAGTTCAGTTTAATCTAACGACAGAGAGTTTAAAGCTGCATTCGTTTGTTTCCGAGTGAGTTTTCTTTCTCAAATTACAGTGTGCATTGCTTTATTAACAAACAAAACAAAAAAATAAATAAATAAAATGAGTCATGCGTTAAACAAAAGCAGAACGGGGCATTAAGGAGTGAGTTTTCTTTGCACGACACTAAAAGATTGACTTTCTTCTTTATACTAATTGATGGTAATATCTTTAAGTGTTGAAAGTTTTATTATTCGGACTTTTTAACTAAAGCACAAACACAACAATTCAGAAAAAAACAATGATCAATCAATATCAATTAAAAAAAAACACTACTTAAACAATGTGAGTGTTAAATACAAATTAGAAATGGTGCAGTTTTCTCCATAGAAAGTGTATTTTAATTGACAATGACAGAAGAGAAAATCAAATCTACGCATAACGATTCCTGTCAGAAACACTGAAGTCCTACACACAAGTTTATGCAATTGTAGATTAATATGAATAAATGAAGCTGTTGCCTCAGGTAAATGCAGACATTACAAAAGCTTCAGTGGCTTTAAATGCTTTTGTTTCGCTGCCAATGGTTTCGTTCTGATTGAATTGGGTTCACGGCTCCCATAAAAGTAGGAAATGTCAGCGCTGTAACACGATATGTAAAACAATGTGATGTTGATTTACTTGATAAATGCAAACAGCCTTCACTTTATGAGGAATATTTTAATTAATGCAGAAAAAAGACGTTAAAATGTCAGCAATTTGTCTTTTCCTTCAAGTGGTTTCAACTTCTAAACATTAATTTCCTTTTTTTTTTCTTAAGAGGTTTATGATGTTGGAAATAATCATTAATTATTATCCTTTAAGACATAATATACCTGATGGTTTCTTTAAATTCTTTATGCATGATTTCCAGGTTTAAAATGTGAACAGGGCCTTGTCTATCGTCTTCTTTTGTAGTGGACTTTAATGAATGAAAGCCAAATTCAGGTTATTTTCCAATCTTTAATGAGCTGTTACACTTAGAAATGTCTTTTTTAATGCAAACAATAGTCAAATAAAGAAATATAATCAAGTATAAACAGATAAACAATGGACCAGAGGTGAGTAGGTGTTGAATAAATGAGACGTCCACTGTGTTACGTATTATGTCTTTAGGTTTTGTGCATATTTTTGTATTTTGTGGTAAATATCAAAGAATAAGCACCAGATTTTTCACTTTTGCCCACTCTGGTCTGATCTAAGGTGGAAAAATGAGTCTCTATGGAAAACTTAAAGCTAAACGAGACAAGTCGAGGAGGGACTTTGAACAATTATGGCTCAGGAAACAAAGACAGGTTTAAATCTAGTAATATTATTATAACAGACTAGACTGTAGACCACATTTAAAGGGTCACATTGGTGAAAAATCTAATCCAAGGGCATCTTATATTGTACATTTTACTTTAATTGATCTTTTCAGTTGGACTTTAACCAAACAAAGACCCAGACCAATGAAAAAAAAAAGAAAAATGGATTGAATTGCTCAGTTTTCAAGAGTGTCCTGTCAGTAAACTCAGCTTTTACCACAAATGGAAAATATATTTGACCATACAATAAAATGGAGATGTAGCTCAGTAGGTTAGATATCCTCCCATTGTTTGATTTTATTGATGTAAATGAGCCTTTAGGTAACTTTCCAACAGAAAATAAAACTCATTATGCAGATAAAACCGTGCATTTCTTGCTCGAACGATTCTCTGTTTTCCCGTCGCCGCCCGAAGACACTCACCTGACACCGAATCTAATGGATGTTCATCATTTTTCTCCCGCGTCACACAGCAACAAATTGCAGTGTCACAGCCACGGGGGATAAAACCGGAGCCCGAACGAGCGACAGACTGAATCCCATCAGCGGGTTAGAGCTACCCCGCCACATAAACACCCTGTAGGGGGGGAAACGGACAGATTATCTCCTCCACCAACCACCCGCATCAGTGCTGACCTCTGCAGAGTTCCCCCGGGGAGTGTTCTGCCATGACTGCCATTGATCTGCGCTCTCACACACGCAGCGGGGTGATTGCAGGTTGAGGAAGGGACTCACAATCGATACGCTACAGTTATCTGCTGCACACTGATACCACGGGGCAATAACGCGCTGGACATCACCACTGTTGCCGTTAATTGTTACACCTCTGGAAAGTGTAAAAATGGATCAAAGCTCGCCACGTTTTCACAATAAAACTCCAGTAAACGTTAAAATAAAAAGCGTAAAATAGTGTCATTTTACTGTTTAAATGTTCATCAGAAAGGCCAATTTTACAACTTCTGGATGTAAATCTAATTACTTTATTTAAAACTTAAAGATTCACCTATAGAAACTGTCTGTGTCTTTCTGTTCTGACTCACTATTAACGTCACAAGTTCTGATTGTGCACAATAAATGCAGTGTATTCATTCACAAAGACATTGTCATTTAGCAGTATTGTCATTTCTACTGAAGCATGAGTTTTTATTCCAAGAACAAGAAATGCATGATTTGAGATTTTGTGTTTTTTTTCTTTGGCTTATCCTTTTCTTCCAGGAAAGGATTATGTATTGTCTCATCAATCAGTGCAGTATTTTCCTCCTGTTCCAAAAGCAGACCTGTCTGATGGAAACAAAGCCTGAAAAGTAGTAGAGCACGCTTTTCTCTGTCACAAAGAGGTCTGAACATTCACACTTCTCTCAAAATCTTTTTAGTAAGTCGTGACTGCCTTTTATTTTACTCTTTTTTTCTTACTAAATATGGATTCAAGCACAACTCTTTCTATAATGACATGTTATTCTGATTAAATTCAATTCAAAATATACAAAAAATACATTATTAGGTTAAATTATTATTAAGTCCATTGATATAATAAGTTAATATGAAGTCTCCTAGTCCAGTGTTTTCTCAGACAGACACCGATTCATAAATTTAAAAATGAATTGTTATAGATTAATAGAAATAGCTTTAGATGACTTAGATCAGACATGTCCAAAGTGCGGCCCGGGGGCCAAATATGGCACAAGGTGAAATTTTATGCGGCCCATAGCTTCATTGATAAAAAATAATTGTTAATGGCCCCAAGAGCAGCAGCAGTGTCACACAGTATTAATATACAGGTTCAAATCTATCTAAAAGCTGTTCAGATCCAACTAAAACCTGTTTTAATCCAACTAAAACCTGTTAAAATCCAACTAAAACCTGTTTTAATCCAACTAAAACATGCTGAAATTTGTCTAAAACCTGCTCACATCCAACTAAAACCTGCTCAAATCCAACTAAAACCTATATAAATCCAACTCAAACATGTCTAAATCCACCAAAAACCTGTTTAAATCCATCTAAAACCTGTTCAGATCCAACTAAAACCTGTTTTAATCCTACTAAAACCTGTTAAAATCCAACTAAAACCTGTTTTAATCCATCTAAAACATGCTGAAATCTGTCTAAAACCTGTTCAGATCCAACTAAAACCTGCTCAAATCCAACTAAAACCTATATAAATCAATCTCAAACATGTCTAAATGCACCAAAAACCTGTTTAAATCCATCTAAAACCTGTTCAGATCCAACTAAAACCTGTTTTAATCCAACTAAAACATGCTGAGATCTGTCTAAAACCTGCTCAAATCCAACTAAAACCTGTTTTAATCCAACTAAAACATGCTGAAATCTGTCTAAAACCTGCTCACATCCAACTAAAACCTGCTCAATACCAACTAAAACCTATATAAATCCAACTCAAACATGTCCAGATTTGTTTAAAACCTGTCCCTGTGGAATAAGTATAAAATAAAAAGAAGCTGTCGGCCCTTGTAACTTTTCGTCTCATCTAATGTGGCCCTCGTTGTGAAAAGTTTGGACACCCCTGACTTAGATAGAGATTAAAAGTCATTCAGCACCAAAACACAACAAAGATGATGAGATTTTTCATCTAGATCAAGACAAACCATGACTCCTTTTTTTGAGACGTTCCTCTGACCTCCTTCAGACCTGGCTCTAAATGTTGCTAACTGTGTCCTGAAGAGGTTTGGAAGTGTCCCGAGTCACGTGGATCTGGACGTGTTGGATCTCTGTGAAGGTGTGAGTGTGTCTCCAGGATGACATTAAGTGACTTTGTGTATTTAAGCTAAAGCAGCACTTGTAGGAGTCACACACTGTTGTATTTAAGGCTTAATTAGTCAGTGTTTATTATTAAGAGTCAATGAGGAAAAAACAAAGAGAGACATTTGTTCCGTACACTTTAAGATTTCATTATGAATCTATAGTTTATTAATTATGCTTCTTAATAGATTGAAGTAAAAGGTCTGAAGGGTTTTGAGTCTCCAAGTCAAAATATTCACACACAGAGTCCCTTTGATACGGCGGCCGAGAAGTGCAAAACAAATATACAAATTACGAAACACATTTACAACATTTTGACATTTTTTTGAACAAAATAACCTGGGAAAAACACTTTTACCAATATTAAAACAAATTTACCTGTTTGAAACATATTTAAAATGAACAAATTTACATGTTGCGGGACATTTTAACAAGCACCAAAACAAATTGACGAGGAAATAAATGTCAATGTGTCTGTCATTTTGTAAATATGTTTCAAACAGGTAAATTTGTTTTAATATTGGTAAAAGTGTTATTTTGTTCAATAAAATGTAAAAATGTTTTATGTAAATGCGAAAACCGCCGGCGTACTTTTATTTCCTAAACTAGACGCTCAATTTCCAGTAAAGATGTCCAGTATCTGTTCTGGAAAACCAACAATTTTTTCGATATCTTGACAAAAACACTCGGACAATTGCATGTTTAATCAGAGACTAAGAGTGTTACAGCATTGTACCGTGTTATTTGTCACAACACATCACACGTATGACTGCTCCTCGCCCACTGCATGCTGGGATATCCACTGTGTTTTGTCTGATCTTGAATGCAGAGTGTCGCGATGGCCGCTAGAATAAACATTTTTGTCCAAAAGCTGTTATTACTGCAGCCTCGGAGCCTCTGCGCGCCGCTCTTTGTATCGGCCCGGCATGCAGACAGGAAATTATATTTTTCAGAGAACGTGATGAATGAGTGACAAGAGGGAGATGAAAGCTTCACAGCAGTGCTCCGTATTAAAGTCAGCAGCTGTAGCAGATATACAAGCCACTGAAAAGAAGGCCTGAACAGATATAGATCCACGCTGATGTAAACTCCCAGCAGCGCAAACAAATGCTTATTAAACCTGCTGTATGTAATCTATACTTTGTGTTTTAATATCAAGGATTTCATTGTGGATTATGGTTATGATGCTTGGGGAAGGCTTCTGCAAACATCCAACGTACATTTATAAAAGAGAGCACGAAAAACAGCGGATCAAGGTTTATTTCGCTGTTGTTTTGATTTTTCAACCATTAACGACTCCTCAGTTTGTTTCTACAGAAAGTTCTTTTAACTTTTAACTCAGTGATGACTGCTATATGCATCTACATTTATATTTCCTTTGAGTTAATAGTGAAATTGTTGGGTTTATTACTCAATTAAGAGATCTTGAAACAAAAACCCTGTGAGTTATAATTCAGGTCACAGTATATTGTGTAAAAAAGCAGTGCACAGTTGAACTAAATGGAACGCATTCTTTCAAAAGTGTATAATAGCCTAAAAATCACACACTTTGCTTTGTTTTTCCTCTAAAATTAAACATTTACTGCTCTGTAGACCACAGTGGGAGTTTCATTACTGACTGTTTCCACATTGTGAGCGCTGCTGGAGCGCTCATGTTTCTTTTTAAACACATGCTTTCTTCAAGGCTTTGGCCATTTACAAACTAATTTGATTCTGAAAATGAAATTCAAGGTATTCACAGGCACGAGGCGAGGTGTCGATTTGTCATTTGCAGTTTCACGAGGCGCGGCTACAAGGGAACACACTGCACCTTTAAATGCCGACAGATAGAGATAGAAAATGCACTATAATTACCTTTTAAACCACTTTTCTAGAGTCTGGTGTTTCAGAAGCAGAAGCGTTAAGTCCTGACAGTTGTTTGCTGGATTCTTGGAGCATCTTCGGGAATAACTCTGTATTCTGTGAAGAAGGGAAGAAGTTTTGAAGTTTTCTTAAAGCGTTGTCTTGATGGTCTTGATGGTTATTACACTGTATATTTGTTATAACTTATTCACATTGAGACTCATCTTCGAGAAGGTGAGGTATGGTATATTTCCATTTGAATGTATATTACCGAATGAATGAGGGACACTGCTGCAGGAGCCGTCATTTCATTAACGATGCGCTGGAGCTGGACGGTATGTACGGCACACGTATGTGGACCGTCGTCATTAGAGGCAGGCCTGAGAGGAGCGGAGTGTGCCGGGAATAGCCGCGGGTCGTTTGGATCTCATTACGAGCAACAAAACTCATCTCGGTTCATCCGGCGCCGAAGCCCCAGTGACTCATATCATTTCTGTTATTCCTAATTATCATTATTACCATCAACGCTCTTCTGGCACAGCGTATTCTCAGAGACTGGAGTCCGTCTTCAACCGCAGAGAAGTTAGATGATGACGTTAGATAAAGATAGAACTTTTTTTTTTTTTGTATCCGGATGCTGTTCGAGTAAAGTTTTTTCTTCACATCCTGAAACCTCATATTATTAGAATTAATTATACACCTTTTACATTTTTTTCATCCTCTAATAAATATTTTTTGTCGCATTTAGATACAGTTTAATATTATTCTGTATCATTCAACTAGAACCTCGTATTCTGAGGACGAAGGGTTACTTGTGATCTCTAAAGTCTCTAAAACTATAGAACGGGAGCCAGAACCATCTTCTAAACTCAGTCTGGGACACACACAACTTCTCTTAATTCACTTAAAACCGTCCTTTTTGATAAAGTTTACAGTTAAGGCTTGTCTAAGTGGGTCATAGTCCTGCTTCTTTAGATTTACACTAAACCTATAGCATTAAAACTGTTGGACTTCTGTGGGTTTAGCTGTTCTGCTGTAAAACCCGCTGCATCCTTATTATTACTCACACACCTTTACTAATACTACCATTATGTATTATTAATGCCACTATTATTACTGTTTTTATTGGTACTGTTCCTCTCGGTTTGTTTGAAAGATGGTTTTTTCCTTGTCCGTGATGCTAAGTGCTTGCTAATGGAGGATTATTGCACTGGTTTGTGACCTAAACATCACACTATAGTCTAGATCCGTGTGTGTGATGAGATGGTGTAATTATTATTATCTAACATTGTCTATCTCAACAGTGAATGCAACGACAAAAAGAAAACATGCAAGTTAGTATTTCAAACCAAATCCTCCATCTTTCCCTGATTTTTCCTGATTTAACCATTCAGTAACTCTAATAAATGGGATTAATGGCAAAATCTTTTATGAAAACATTTCCATTTATGAATGAAACTTGCTTAAGACTGATAATACAGTTTAGTTTTGATCTCAATGTTTAAATAAAGTTTCCTAAAGACAAGTGAAATACCACAGAGAGATGATGATGATTTATTTTTAAGGTTTTGTTTCTCTGTAGCCACTGTGTCTCAAATGACAAGGCAACTGATGGTGGAGCTTTTATGAGAGTAAACCTAAGCACCACTGTTGATCTATTTTTAATGACTTTTCCAATTATGTGAGCAATAATATTCATTAGAAGTTAAACCAAGGAGGCGGCTGTGAGGAGGCACACCGTCTGCTCTGGGGCCTAACTCTAAAACAACAAGTGCTACTCAAAGCAACTCAGGTGTGTGTGGGTGAGCTGTTTGTTCTCCTTTAAATCAACGCAGTACAGCTGACCTCGCATTACCTCCAAATCAGATTTAATTCCAATTTAAAAAGAAAAAAAATAAAGAGAAAAAAGTGTCCCTAAAGATGTTAAATCTCACTTAAAGTTACATTAAGTCCTGTCCTGGTGGCATGTTTTATGACCACTAGATGGAGTCAAGAGCTACTACCACAATAACAATGCCAAACAAAGTATAATTTCCTGCATAAAAGCCATGTTTGACTGTCATTTGATCTTCACTACAAGGATTTTTTCAGGTAAAGTGTAGCTCTTAATTGTCAAGGCCTTTAAAGCATGTGATTATTGATGTGTTTTTCCTAATTTATCCTTTTTGAAGCATGATATATTACCTACACTTCATCTTTGCACAAACAACAGCAGTCTTTTCTCAGCATGTGCATGGATCTGAAGCATAATATATCACTTTCTCCATTTCTTTGAACACATCATCCACTTAGTGTGTGTTTTAGTAATGCATGGCTTTAGTAAATCAGGCCTTAAGTGTTTGGCATCTTTTTTTTTATCCTTTTCAGAGGAATTTATGGACACTTGTCCCCCTGCGAGCAATGATTAGACTTACTTTCTCAATGTCAAAACTACATATTGCCCTTTTAACCAAAACAACACTTGTTTATGCTCCCAGGGACATGTGCTCTCAGGACTCTTTTAACATTTTAAAGAAAAGGCGGTATGTTTGTGTCAGTGGATTCCTGGCAGGACATTAATCACTGACTGAGGGTGGACACAGATCAATGTGGAAAGCTTCACGTCCAACGGGCTCCTAACATTTCTCAGTCAAAGCGGCAGAGTGACAGGTTGTAAATCAGGGTTTGTTTGTTGGATCAGTGGCAGCTTTAGCGCTGGTTGGCGGCGACTGGTGTCATAAATACACAAAAAACACGGCACTCTTGTCGTTTAAACAGCTGACTTTTAGACAGAGCGCACGGGTAGAGCCTGCGGAGGAACCAGTGGAGTTGAAATCCCATTTTGCAAGACTCTAATGGCTACTTTGTCAGACTATTTAGGTTGGAGGTGTGTTAGATAACAGAACAAGAAGCTGCAACGCTGTCAAATCCTGATGCATAAATGTCTGTATGAATGACACAGTATTATAGGCGTCCAATTAGAGCATTTGCACCGTTTCCACACGATTCCTGGCAGCCCTCGAGTTGATTTTGTATCAAGTTACACATGCGTCCAACACAGATGCTTCCTCCACTTCAACAGTTTGACCCGAGGCTACTGTCTTTCTCCATGTCCCACAAATATTGCTTGATTTCCCTCTTTTCATTATTTCTTTTGTTTGTTTCTAGATGATGTCGGAGGACCGTCTGTGGGATCTGACGGTCTAAGACACAGAAGCCGCTGCTATTTTCAGCGGCGTGGTATTGATTCTGTTTGATGAACACACATGTAAGTCCTGTGCAGGAATGCGCCCGGGGAGGATTGCACACGGAGCGATGTATGGGAGGAAACAGAGCGCGAGATGAGACATGTTTGTACGTTCACGCATCGGACGAACGCCACCCAGGCTTTATATCCATGTAATTGGATATAGGCCTCTCCTGCTGATTAGATTTACAGTAATTAGTCTCTCATGTGGAGTGAACACAGCCAGAATATTCACGTCGCATTATTAAGCCTCCCTCTTATTAACACGGGTAAACAATACGCTCGACTTCTACAAATATCCTCCTCAAACAAAATCAAGCTCTGGTTAGAAAGTGTATCTGCAGGTGACGAGGGAAATGGAGATTAAAATGGCCGCTGTCCAACAAAAGCAGGGACGGTCGTGGTCGCTGGGATTACGTGGCAGAGATAAGCCTGTGTCTGTTACTGCACTGCGTCTTATCTCAGTAATAAACCGTCCCACCGTCAGGACATGGACAAGTGTCAATGGACAAGAGAGAGTCGAAGAGGACACGTTTTATTAGGTTCAGCAAAAAGGTGCAGATACAGTTTCCCAGCACCGTTAGTAGAAGAATAATGGACTGTTACTGGGGTTTAGTGGAATCCAAAAAAACAAGTCTCGCTATCAGTATTTCCAATTTGAGATCATGTGTCTATAAACATTAAACATACATTAATAGAGGTGCAACTGCAGAGATGATTATAGATCCATAAACCGTTTTGTGTACTAAATGACCATTGATTAAAGGTTTTCTTTTATTGAAGTTTTCACTAAAACTATGGTTATGTTTTTCGGAGCCAAACCCTCTTCATTGTGTTCCACCAATGTTTTATGCAGTACTCAATTCCTCTACTCAAGTAAAAGTACAGATAAAGTAGTAGAAATGTACCCAAGTAAAAGTATCACATTCAAATTCTTACTTTGTGACTTAATTCTTGCTTTTAAATGTATTTAAAGTATAAAATTGAAAGTACTCGACTCAGCTTCTACAACTAATCAATATAAAATTGTTTTAATTTATTAATTAAAAAAGGATTAAAGTCACATTGTGATTGTATCCGTGTCGCTCAAAGGAACCTGAGCGTCATGTATTGACAGTGTGAGTAAATTAAAAGATCTGGTTTAAGTGCACATTTAATACAATTTACAAATGCAATTTTACTTGTACTTGTAAAGCCAACAGAAAAAAAAATGTAGTGAAGTAGAAAGCACAGATATTTGCTCTAAAATGTAGTGGAATAAAAGTCAATGTACCCACTTTTAAATCAACTTAAATAAAGAACACATACTTGAAAGTAAGTACTGTAACATTACACAAGTATTTTTGCTTTGTTACTTTCGCTGGTTTTAAGAAGTGCGCTGGTAATTTGTTGGAAATTAGCATCGATAGCTACAAAGGCTACATGTTTCATCTCATTAATGCTGCTTCCTGAACATTTTTCCAGATTTGCATTGGCCTAGTGCCTAGAGTTTCACACAGATCCACACATTCTTTTAGTTATTTGATGATTATTATTTAACAGATTGTGACAGTGGAGATGGAAAACAAAGTAAAAGCAGGAGCATGACTTGGGGTCAGAGATTGTTTACACTATGTTTATGCAGTTTACTTTTTAAGCCACAGAGACTACCCCTATTTTGCTGCAGTTTTTGTGGTTAAAGTGTCATGCAGAGAAAAAATGTGCAAATAAAGTCGCAGAAACAGTAGCAAATGCAGCTTGCAAATGTAATAAAATATAAATGCTCTGTTAAGATAATCCTAATTTGGTGCAGTAAATCCCTTCTGTAGTTTTTTTCTCTTTTAATAAATAATAAATGACTTTGTTTCTGTTGTGCATGTTTTGTTTTGAGGTGGATCATCTCTGCATCTCTGAAAAGTTTTGAAAAATAATCTTCACAGAACCGAAAACCCCAGAGGAGTTCTCCTGACAACTTTTCCACTTCCACTTTATTGTGACAACCCAACATATGCCAGCATGTGTCTTCGTGTTTATGCAAAGCAGCGCTCGACTCGGGTTTCTATCAAAAGTCGAGTCTAATCAGTTTGCAGCTGGAGTCGCTCATAACCGCCTTAACACGGGACTCGTAAAACGGAAGCTGCAAAAACAGATGTCCTCATGAATTAGTGAGGCGCCCATGAAATATTAACAGATGACCTAGGACGTAAAGCCAGGGGGCTGATGCTCATTGGATTCTGCCCTCAACGTGCAATATGGCGCCCGCAGTCAGCGCTGTCTGTCCCCGTCCAGCTGCCGCACGCCTGTTCAGAGATACGGCAAATTAAAAGTGACCAAAACACGTCTGGCCAACGAACAACAACAGGCTTCGAGTAGAGCATCGGTCTCACGGCAAAAACACCAGGAGATCGGACTCATAGCGCCGTTTTTCTTTTTCCTGTTTGACAAGAAAGACAATTACTGATTACGATTTCAAATTAAACCCGATAAAGTTTGCAGCGTGTCCGCGTCCCGTCAGTCGACATTTATCAGTTTCATGTTTGACTGGCCTCACTGACTCTCAAGGTGTTGAACTAGTCAGAAACAGAGAAGTGTTTTGGAATAAATAAAATGCCACATAAGAGTCTCTCGAGCACATCTGCCCCTCAAAGAAGAAGTCTTAGTTTTAGCTTCTACTTTCATTCCTTCCTTCTTTCCTTCCCTCACTGTTTTTTTTACTTTGTTTTCCAGAATTTTGGGTTTTTTGCCTAAAACTAAAATGCAAAACAAACACTTTTCTCCTCAATTCAATGGAACTTGCTCAAATTTTAAATGGTTTCTCAATACAAAAAGAAATATTACTACCATTTTCATTCTCTCTAACATTTGAGTATTATTAATTCCATTCTGCACAGACAGCTGTGAGAGGGACCGAGCTGTGAACTCACTGTGTCACAACACATTTTACTGTTGACATGTTTACCTCTCGACAGACTCTTTCTGTCGACTCCGGTTACATCAGAAAACACGAGCTTCGAGACTCTCCAAAAATAGCACATTTTTCACAGATATTTGTATCCCTCTAAAGCAGGATAAGTCATATATGTGTGATTTTTCTTGATAATGTAAGTCATCAGTGAATTTACGAGTAAATGTGTGAATATAATTAATGACCTGCGATTCTTTTTTGCGTGTCACTGTTTTTCACCAACAATATTTTACAAAAGTGGACTCAAAAGTCTTCAGTTAACATATGTACCACTGATCCTGTAACAGTGATTAGTTTTTATGTTGTAACTAAGGTAAGTAAAGAAAGTGAGGGAATTTAACATGTGGAAAAATGTAGTAAATAGCAGAGATGTTGCAGGAATTAAAAAACGTTCAAGGCAAGAATAAAGACGAAATGTAAAATGGCCGATGCAATGATTACAAACTCTAAAAGAAATTAAAAAAATGTATCCTCTGGGACTGCAGCCAAGTAGAAATAATTTTACCTGACACGATTCACACTTTAATAAAATAAAAAGGAGTTTATGACCCTCATCTAAAGCGAACTGGTCGGTGAGGTTAGTTTATTTCATCTCAGAGTGGTTTCTATTGATTGTTATTGGCTAATTGTCAAAGAGAAACAAAAATCTGAATAAAAAACACTGAATGGTTTGTGTTGATATTGGTGAAAGTCTTATTATTGCATGATTTATCTGTGCAACTACACAATTTGTTGAATTTAAAACGAGAAAACTGAAGCTGAAAACTGTAAATTAAATCAGATGTAAATAAGTAGCATGATATAAGCTTATTAAATTAATGTCTTTCCAATAAACTATGATAACTATTCTCTTTAGACTTTATCAAACAAGAGTAATCTCTGGCAGGATAAATGTGTGGCATGTTGCAGAGGGTAATAAGGTTACCGGAAACTTAATGCCCCTTTGAAAAGCTCAATAGGCCACAGTCTTTGGCGGAATATACATCTGCTGGGGTTATCCGCATCCCACTCAGCGACCCTCGCCGACAACAGCCACAAGTGTCAGAAAACGTCCTCAGATCACCGGGCCATTAGCGCCATTGTGGGGGCATCGAAGGCCAGAGCGGGGCTAATGCTGGTGGATGGTCAAATTAACGACGTGAGGTTAATGTCTCCGGACGGATACTAACGACGCCACAGACCACAGTCCCCTCTGAGTCCCCTCTGAGTACCGAAGCCACTGTGGTCCAAAATAAGCCTCTGAAATGGACTGAGGGGTAGTTTAAACCTCACAACACGAGTCAGGGGTTCAAGTTTCACCGAAAGGTCAGCTCTTATTGTTTCTGAGGGCAACAGGATCCAAGTGGCGTCAGAAATAAGAAGATATAAATAACTAATAATCACTTCAATAGAGCTGTTAGGGGAGTTGTAAAGGAATTATTGTCACAGAGTATTTAATGATCAGTAACATGTATTTTAGCTTCAGTCTTAACTATTGCACTTTATTGTAAGTGTAAATGTGTACTTTTATCATCCATTCACACGCTTAAGAATTCCTGAATTTAAGTAGATTTATCCATTTTCCCTTCCCTTATATATATATATATTATCCTGTACTGTTCCTACTCATTATCTTCATAAATTATTTCCAATTTGAATTGAGGGTACTGTGTCAGTGAGATAGTCATGATTATTTCAACCAAATTTACATCGAAGAACAATGAAAATGAGAGTGAGAATGGATAGTTTTGGGCTAAAAGTTTTGCATGTGGGCTTTAAATAACCCATATACATTATTTAGAGACTTAATAATGCTGGTTAGGGCATGTATTTGGACAGAGGAGTAAGAAATATCATCGCGGTCTGAGACTATGTCCACATGAACACAGACAAATGCCACTCAAGTTATAATTTCAAATTCAATCAGAGCAGTATTTAAGGAAAGAAAGAGATAACAAAGGACTGGATGTGCCACTGAGTTGTCGGGATTTACAAAATAATCTGATATAACGAGGAGTTTATTCCTTTTTGTTTTCACAGCCCACAGTTTATGTAAAAATGGGCCATGACAGCTTCAGACGTCTCGGTAGAAAGACAACAGCGTGACACGTGGGCAGAGCGGTCATACCGTGTTCCCAAAGGTTTATGCAAATGATTTTATTCTTGGTTTGAAACACCTGTTGAATTCTGAAGCAGGGGAAATGGATGTCACTCAAACACAGAGAAAAAGATGACCACGGTTATGATTCATTAATTCTTGCACTGGTTTAACAGTGATTGACAAGTTCACTGCAGATGTGTCATTATTGAAAGGCTTCTCAAAACCAGTGTCACACCTTTTTTTTTGTTGTTTATAATCTAACACAATCCTGTAAATCCCACCAGTGCAGATAAACCCGAGCACTTCTCATCAAGGTTAATTCAATTCATCGTGCTTCACACTTTATTATGTCACAGTTGGATCATTTTATAAAAAGAGTCCTGCCAGGTTTGGCTCATCCGTATTCTCGCCGTATCCTCAGAGCGGAGAGAGCGCCGCCGACCTTTGACCCGACCGGGAGCCAACCGGGAGCGACCGGAGACCAGGATCAAGAGAGGTGTGTCACGGCGGCTGACAAATGACAAGTGGCTCAACACGTGTTGTCAAAGGTGTCCAGAGGCAGAGAAGAGAGAGGACACCGTGCTTTAAAGGTGTCTGTTTGGTTTCCATGTGCTTGGTTTAACACAAGTGAAGGAAAATGTTCTGGTTTAGCTGCTTTTTAGTCTCAAACAATGCTTTAACCAGGTATGATTAGATTTATTTGCATATTTTAAAGGTGTCTGTTTGGTTTCCATGTGCTTGGTTTAACAGAAGTAAAGGAAGATGTTCTGGTTTAGCTGCTTTTTAGTCTCAAACAATGCTTTAACCAGGTATGATTAGATTTATTTGCATATTTTAAAGGTGGTTACAGCATTATTCTCTGGACTTTTTTGCAAATTCTAACAAAGAGTGCCTTGTGTCCTGAAAAAAAAATGTTTCTATTCAAAATCTGAAATGCAAAACTTTTACCAAACAGAAAAACACAAGACGGTATTATGTTACTGAAGAATACCTGTCACATTAGAGCAATGGTGTCTCAAAATGGTGAGGGGCCTCAATACTTCATAAGAATACTTTCAGGGGCCATTTGACGTTGACTTTTCTTTAGGATTAATGAGCTCTTTTTATGGAAACTATTTTGAGTTGGATCTGAACAGGTTTGAGATGGATTTGAACAGATTTTACTTGAACTTAAATGGGTTTGAGATGGATCTGAACAGGTTTGAGATGGATTTGAACAGATTTTAGTTGAACTTAAATGGGTTTGAGATGGATCTGAACAGGTTTGAGATGGATTTGAACAGATTTTAGTTGAACTTGAATGGGTTTGAGACGGATCGGAACAGGTTTTAGATGGATTTGAACAAATTTTAGTTGAACTTAAGCGGGTTTGAGATGGATTTGAACAGATTTTAGTTGAATTTAAGCGGGTTTGAGATGGATTTGAACAGATTTTACTTGAACTTAAATGGGTTTGAGATGAATTTGAACAGCTTTTAATTGGATTTGAACAGGTTTTATTTATCTTTGTAGCAAAAATCTAATCCACCTGAAACCTGTTCAAATCCAATTAAAATCTAATGCCAAAAATATCACTTTCTAAATATATTGAAGGGCCACATGAAACATTGCAAGAGTTTGACAAGTGTGCATTAGAACATTGGTGGTTGGAGTCATATTTATTAGATTTAAAGCACTAAACTGCTTTAATACCTGTTTAAATATCTGATCCAAGACAGTTTCCTCCATGTATATTACTGAGAAAAGGCCCAAATATAGTTTCAGGCGGCTACACTGAGGAGATTGTGCTGGTGAGTGGTCATTTTTAAAGAAAACGCAGGTAAAAACACATTTGCTAATACTACTTTTTGAAATTTGTATAAGCTTCTTTAATTGTTAGAAAAGTACATAACACAAAGCTGTTTAACCACAATGAGTTATGCTATCTCTCTATTATCTGGGAAAATATTAACATAAACTAAGTCCTATGTATTTGTTGTCTTTTGGTTATGTTTGTTTAGTGTTATTTCTGTTTTGTGATTATTGCATATTGGAATATTGTGTACATGGACAGACTCCAGGAAGAATAGCTGCACTATAGTTATAGTTAATGGAGATCTAAATAAATACAAATACACATTAACTACACTAAGAAACAAATGACCTTTCACACTCTCATAGACCCTGCGCTAACCTTTTACAGAATCCTGGACTATTTGTTGAAGACTTTATTAGTATTGCTCCATATTGTTGTTGGTATTATGGTATTATGTGTGTTTATTTTAATGAACTTAGCTTCATGGTCCTTTTATAATGTAATTTTACAATTTACCAAGTTGCATGACAGAGCTGGCGAGTAAAATAAGCAAAAAAACAAAAAAAAAGGTAAAAAAAAATATGTGAAAGTTTGTTTTATTGCTGCTCTAGAATCTTTATCAAGAAAAAAATTAAATAAATGAGAAGCTATGTAAAGTTATAAGAAAGCTTGACTCAGAAACTTTTACTAAGTTGTTATTTTTATGAAAACTCTGCAATAATCTTACTTTCTGAATCAGTTTTGGACATTAGCATCCATAGACAGCATTTATTTTTGGTCAAACTCTTCTCACTAACATAATATTTTTCTTTTCAACCACAGACTCCATGTTTAATTACACAGTTGTCTGATTAAACGTGGCGTAAACACGAGTCTGAGGCCTGTTTAATTATATAGATATGCTTTTATTAGAAATAAGACACATTCATTTTGTGCTCTGAAAACTGTACATTAACAAAGAGGCGACCCCGGTAAAATAAAAAGAGGAGGTGGGAGGCGAGAGTGCGGCGCTGTGGGTCGGTGCGGGTCGGGGGTCAAAGTTCATGAGGGTCAGGATTTCGACAAATACGGATCGGGAGGGAGTGGACCGGAGGTGATATCAAAACACACACTGTTACATAGCGATACATAACACTCGTAAAGTCCAGGACCCAGAATGGACGAGGGACGGGCATGAGAGGGGTCGGTATCAGAATAATCATGTTCATATTTATAATAATGATAACAACTATCCCCAAGCACAGTAAGAAAGATATTTATAGGCTAAAATCCATTCTGTAGAACTCTGTTGAATTAATTACAATGCTGTACATCAGGACTCCAAATGAGCCTTGTGCTTTCTCTTGTGTGCAACCCACCACTGCATTAACACCTGTAACCATCCTACCGTAGAGATATTTATAGATCTAGCCATTTATTCATCTTCCACAACTCAATTCACGCACGCATTCGAACACACAAGTACCTTTTTTTAATTCCACGCGATCATCCGTATCATATATATTTTGCACCGAGCCCGCTTGTTACACGCTGAGGAGCTGACTCGGACTTTCGTGGCTCTTTCGTCAGTCTGTGAGCGGCGTTGAGGTTTCGAGAGGCTGGTAAGAGCGCAGGGCGTTTGGGCAGCGTCTCTGGAGGGTCCGGAGATGAAAAGGCAACCTGCTGATTTGGCTCGGGCGGGCGGACGGACGGGGGAGAAGACCTCCTTTAGCTCCGCAACGACCTCGTCCCTTTTCGCGACAAGTCGGGATTACAGTTGCAGCCAAAAAGGAGGTGAGTGTTCGGAGATGGGGGCGCCGCTGAGGGGCACTTTAACTGTGAGTATGTGGCGGTCTGCCTCTCCTTGATATTTTTTGTTTCAAGAAGAATCCGTGGAAAGAGAGAGCGGAACAACAGCGCGACTTCAAATATAAAAATAAATGCGACATAATGGCGGTAGTTACATTATAACCATTGAATACAAGGAGTAAACACGGCATGGTTTCCTTTTGCGATACTGTTTATGAAGGTATAATACTCCCATGAGAGCAAGCGGGATGTCCAAGAAGATGATCGAAAAGAGTCAAATGCAACACATCGAAGAAGACACTGCGTTCCCGATCTCTCTTTTAGTTATTCCTGAAATGGTGGTCGGTCTTGTTTCCCCTCCGTGATTAGAAATACAAAGCAGGGCAGTGTGTATGTTTTCTGCTTTTCTGTTTCAGTCTGAGGGCGGGTATTAGAGTTACACCTCCGTCTGTAGGTCCATGATCTCCTGCCCCACCAGAGGGATGGTGGCGCTGTTCTTCTCCCACTCCACCGTCTGCAGCTCGAGAGGAGAGGCCGCCACCGTCTCCAGGTCCTTCCTCACCCACGACGGAGGGGAGTGGGTCTTCCTGATGCCCTCCCAGGCCCTCTTACTGGGGGTCTGCTGCTTATCCTAAACACATAAAGAGAAAAGTGAGGAGGCTCGCACGGGTCTAAGAAGTGATTTGAGGTCGGCTCAGGCTGCGTTTAATTTGTCGACTGACTTTTGTGTTTATTTGTGAGATTTAACTTTGAGGGAGAGGTGACATTTCCAATCAATATCACGATTAATTCAAGAGCTTACATCCGTTAAGATTCATAAATACTTGTGTTTATTCTTTCATTTTCCTAATGAGTACACAGCTCATTTTTATCTTTGACAACATTATGTCAAATAAAGGTTTGGTGTGATTTATTATTCATTAAGTCGCCCACTTCGATTAAGTAACAAATGTTGTTAATTAAAAAGAAAACTAGCCTCATGTTGACCTCAAGTAAAGAAACAGGATCCAGGACCTTAATTGGTTGGAAAAATATAAAAGCCCTTTATTTTGTTGGAGCTGGAGACATAAAAACACACCAACACATCCTGGCTTCAGTCCAGTTTTAGTTTCACTCTAAGCACTTCATTTATAAAAATTATGTCCATTAATGGCAAAATAGTTTCATTCATTTATTCATTTTTAGACATTATGTCAAATTAAGATGCAAAATTGAATAGTTTTTCCTCAAACTAACAAAGTTCTGTTCATTATTTTGTTAAATTTGTGGGATTTGCTTTTCATTTATTTATGACGGAAAATAAAATGTCATTTCTAATTTTGGTATGGACACAAATGGGCAAAGAGCAGCTTGTTTTCCAAAATTTGGGCTTTTGTTCACAAGCTAAACTGTTGAATGCTCACCAAATTTAAAAGGTTATTTAATTGGTGAATCTCAAACATTTTTACCACTCTTTTGGCACCACAAAAGTAGCAAAATTTCAGTTTTTGTTGGTGTTTGCAAACTAAAAACAAGTTAAAATGACTTAACATTTTTAATTTGCATTATCTCTGACTGCAGCTGTCACATCATAAAACACATCTTGGATCCACAAAGGAGAACTCAGTTTTAAGCCTGTTTTTTCTTCTAGTGTTGTTTCTTCAAACCAAACTAATGCTGTGTAGTTTTGCCTCTTACGCTAGGCTAAAGCTAGCCTTCTGTGAGAGAGACAGTGTCTGACTCCAAAGCTGTGGAATGAATGGAGCTCAGGAGCATTGAAGATGAATTATGCGGCTGAAGGAAATAAACTGGTGCCATGGAATGACTGCAGCTACAAAGCCAACATGGATTCCCTTGTTGTGTTGTTGGAGACTGTTGGCAGAGTTTCCCTGATTAACCGAGCAACAAGACACTTTCTAGTTGCATTTCACTGATGTTCGACTTCAAGAACTAATTGATGAAAGCTTTTGAGTTGTGCAAACAAACCTTTTGTTGGTGGAAACTAGTTTTAAAGTGTTTCATGTGTTAATATACAAAATATCCTAAAACAACCTTGTTAGAACACTACTAATATGTAGCTTGGCTGTAAACTCTGCTTAATTACAATCTTATCATGTTAAATGTCATTATTTTTTGCTATTTTTGGTCTAATTTTTGTCTACAGCTTCTCAAAATGCTTCAAAATCAACCCTTTATCTAAATGTTTATGAAATATGTGAAACATTTGTCACATTTAACAGTGCTTAGTTCTTTTGCTTAGTTTAGACACTGAACTTCCAAATGTCTACACAAACAATGCCCCCACAGCTCATTTCTTTTGGCACTGACACTGTTAGCACATCATAAAGCAATTGTCAAAATGCTGCTTATAATCAAACCAGACTGGAGTGGTGCTAATGATGAAATACTGAGAACAACATTAGATAAAGGGAGGAAGGGGCAGGACAGAATAAAGTTAGACTATTTACACTCATGTTGGTCTTGTCGCTGCTGGCTGAGGACACACTCCATCTTTTGGCAGCTTTGGCGTCAACAGGAGGAGAGTCTCTATCCTTGTCTGCACTGTGAATCTTCCTGTTCAGGTCCTGAAACATGTCCTGGTGGCGTTTCCGGGTGTGCATTATCTTCTACATAGGGACATCGTACAAATAAGGGTTTACCGAAACATCTAAAGCTCTGAACAGCTAAAAGATATACGCTTTTGGTCTATGTAGGAATCAAAGAGACCAAAATTACCTCAAAGTCAAGCTCTGCATAGCGTGATTTTCGTCTCTGGGGGAAGATGAGACACAGAGATTAAAGGTACGTCTGCCTTGTGAGCAAAGAAACGCTCTCATGTTTCACTCTGTATTTCAAAAAAAGTAAAAAAAAAAAAGCAGTTCGGGGCTGAAGATTTTGGAGAGTCGTGCGGGAGCAGACGAGTTCGCTGCCGGTCGTTCGGACGCTGTTGGCTCGAGTTTGCAGTTAACAGATTGTGACCGAGTGACCTTTAAGACCGCTGTCACGGAACGGGAAAGGAAAACCTGACCTTCGGGCCGCTGCGAGGATGTGGCAGCTGCCGCCTCGCATGGCATTACAGAAGTGTGTTTTTCCCTCGAGTGAAAAGACACCAGCGGGCAGACGTCCAGTTCGCTGTGCGCTGATCACTGTGTCGTCTCATGCCGCCGCCGCCGCCGCCTCGCTGAAAACTAACCTTTGAAACGCAACTTGAGGCTCAAACAAACTAGTGATGTCTCTGAGAAGTGTGGCTCTTATGGAATACTAAGGGGCCTGTTTTTTATCGGGCAAGAGATGACCTAAGCATGCAAGGAAAGTAGCACAGAGCTGCCCTTGGAGACTTATTAACACTTCTTTTATTAAGTTGTGAGGTTATATTAATGAATGTATGCCTCCCTAGTTGGTAATCTCATGTCTCTGTCTGATCTGAAGCTGTGGTGGTCAAACACAACGCAGTCTTTTACCAAATACATCGTCTGATATTGACTTGTGTTACTTTGTTCCATGTTTTAGTTGATGAATGGCTTTATGTCTGTGCAAACAAAAACAAAAGATGAATAAAACATGGACATCAGGCATCATTCACATTGATATATGGAGGAGGAAAAAAAAAGTTTGATTGATTCAAAATAAAAGACGTGAGAATGTGATAAATACCACACTGACATAAACGATAACAGCATCTGTTTAAAGGACAGAGCAGGACTCTCAATCAAGCATTTTGTTAGCTGTCACTTTCACAATAACACCGGAAAGTGTGATTTTTCTAATTATAGTACTGGGTTAATTAGCTGCATGAACAGTGAGAGGATGTAGATATCACTTCTGAATAACTTATACATACATAAAGCTGTTCTTTTAGACAAAGACATTGAGTAAAAAGCCTGTTCTTCTCGAGAGCACTGCACAGAAATCACACAATATACAACAAATACTGCCTTTGATTTGGTTGTGTCACAGTAAATATAGCAACCTGCCAAACTTTTAAAACTTTAAATGATCTCTAATGTTATATTTGGACACGTGAGCCTAAAACACAACTGCATCTTGGACACGTCAAACCTAGAGACTTCCTGAAAACATCCAAATGTCCCAACAGCTAGGACACATACAGTCAGATAGAGACTTTATGTAAGTGTGGTAAACATACAGTACATATAAACATGAATAGAACTCTGATGGTGTGTTAGAGTGAGGGTCTTACCTCCAGTGAACTCATGGACAGTGTGGACACGGTCTCACTCTTGGACATGACTCCAGAGTTTCCAGAGTCGCCGCCGTTAACCACCTGGGTCTCTCGGGGCAGGCCCTGCAGGTTGTGACCCGGCGAGTCCCTCTCTGAGCAGGACACACTGACCTGGTCGGCGGGCAGGGTCTTCAGGCCGAAGCCCGGTTCTCCGGTGGCGGGGTTGGCCAAGTGGATGAGCCTGGTCTGGGGCAGCTGCTCGATGCTGATGTTGTACTTGGTCGGGTCGTCTTTGTTTTTATTGGGCTTTAGCGTGCCCGTGTTGTTGGTGGGTAAGATGACGTACCCCGGGCCTTTGCCCTCTGAGCTGCTCCCCTCACCGTTCCCTCGGGGCAGCTCTCCGTCCAGCTGTTTGAAGAGCTCCCCGTCGCAGATGTAGATGGACTTGGCCCCCGGGAGCTCGGTGCTGATGCCCTTCGCGGCTCCTTTCTCCCGTCGCATCGTCAGCGTGTGGCTGGTGTAGTCCGCCATATTCTGCAGGTGAACTTTGGCCATGCTCGCGGGCATCGTGTTAAAGTTAGACCCCTTCTGAAGAGTGAGGGTCCCGGCCGAGGCCTTCTCGTCCCCCTGAAGAGAGGAGCGCTTCACGGTGCCTGGAGGACAGTGCACAGAGGGTGAAGTTAGAAACATCTGCTCAGAGACCGAAGGCCAAACCGTGATGAAAATACTGAAAATGATATGTGAACAAAATACAATCCCTTCAGATTCAATTGTACTTGTTGCAATGAATATTCCAAACACATACTGCACTTAATGGCATAAATAACAAAGAAATACATAAAAGTAATATATCTAGTCTCTCTGTACGTTTCAATGTTAGATACCTTCATATTTACCTATATTTTTGAGTACATGCCGGTCCATAACTACTGTATTTTGCTTGTTTTTAATGTCACGGCTACATTTTGCATTTAACAAGCTTTATTTATTAAAACATCATTTGTGAGCTCTTCAGATTTGCCACTGTTTACTGTAAAGTCTTCATAATTAGCCAATGAAGCTATAATTTCTTTTGGCTCCTTTTGGCAGCAGTGAGACCAGTGGAAGTCAGTGAATTTTTCCACATTCAATTCTAAAACTAGACATTTAAATACTCTGCATCATATCTTTTTCTCTGGAGTCTATGCGAGCGAACTATAAATGTCCAACTGTATCTTTAGGATTTACACCGAAAGCTTCTCTGACACATCCACAATCAGATATTGTACAGAATGAACTCAAATATGAACTTCTTTTCCAAAAAAAACATGCCTCAAGAACTGACAGTCTGCACAAGAAACTTCTTGTTTGTAAAGCTTCCCAGATGACAGTCCTAATCCCATATTTGCCTCGATCTTACGACCTCAACTCATTTCAACATAACAACTGTTGGCTTATGGCACGATGCATGTCCCAAAACAAGTCCACACCGCGAGACAAGCTCAGATTTACTAAACTGTATATTTTACAGTCGTTTTTTTGACATATTTAAAAGGAAAACAATCATTTCCGTGTTATTTTCTGTTCTTGTTACGTCGGTTGTGCTTGTGTCTCAATAGCGTTTCTGCTCCAGATGCTTTCCTTGATATCCTGTCTCAAGAGATAATCAGATTTTCACTCCCAGCGGATATCAGCGCGGAGCCAGGATCTGATGCAGAACTGCCAGGAGGTACTTAATTATACAGTGGCGCTGTGGAAGAGACTACGACAGCCCTATTTATCTACATGTAACCGCTCGGCACATGTTTCTTCCCACTCCCATCACTCTGCACAATAAACTCTGTAATACGCTGCTAATGCGCTGTATCTTATGTCAAAACAGCTCCTCGGTGAAGGGAGGCCGCTGTGATGTTGATTGTAAGACACAAGTACAGAACAGAGGAGGAACAAGGCTGGCATCTGTTGGAACGACGCAGAGGAATTTGAGGGAGGCACAAAGAGGCAGCTGTAGCTTTTGAAACAAACACTCCCCAAAGTCAAATTGAATGTGCACACAAACAAAAAGTCAAACGCAGCCCGTGGCCTTACCTGATCTGCAAGCCATATCCACGTCTTTCTCAAAGTCGGTCTGCGGAAGAAAGTCAACAAATAAGCAAATAAGACCAACATGAACAAACATCAGCTTCGAAGAAACAAAAACAAAACAAAAACGGCTCAACGATGTTCTTTGTTAGAGCTACACAATCTGATTTTGGATTGCAATACCCTTGTTTTATGACAGAGGTATATATGACAGGTCTAATTCAGGTATAATAAACATATCTGGTCATAAAAAAAAAGCTAAATAACGGCATATTTAAATGTTTTTATTTTATTTTGAAAGCCACAAAAGACAGACTGTCAGAGAATGTGACCATCTGCTGTTCAATTAACTAAATACCTGCATTCAAGTTTGTGGAATAAATAAATAAATAAATAAATAAATAAATAAATTAAAAAAAAACATAGATAAATAGATAAATAAATAAATACATAGATAAATAAATAAATAGACAAATAAATAAATAAATAAATAAATACATAGATAAATAGATAAATAAATTTAAAAAAAAAAAACCCACATAGATAAATAGATAAATACATGGATAAATAAATAAATAAATAAATAAATAAATAGACAAATAAATAAATAAATAAATAAAATAAAAAAATACATAGATAAATACATAGATAAATAGATAAATAAATAAATAAATAAATAAATAGGGGAAAAAAAACCCCAACAACACATGAACTATTTGCCCAGTTGATCAGCTCTATTCTCAGTTTCCGAGACATGTGGGTTAATATGTAGTTTAAATCTCGTAATAATAATATAATAATAATAATAATAGTGTAAATACCATGAGCTGAGCGTGGCCATTTTGGAAAGATCCCCCTGAGTCTCCGTTTGTGTCCTCCTGTCGATCCACGACGCGACACTTCACTGCCTCCTGGACCTGAGACAAACAGGAGGACAATATATAACAGAATAGATATGATATACTTCAAAAATAAACACAAACCCTGTCCTATAGTTGGGGGTAAAGATGAATTACATCCCTCGAAGCAGGTGAGGCCCATGATTCATTTGGGCTGACTACAAACACAGGTGCAACCCTCCTGAACAAAAACTGTGAACCACTGCACTTAAAGTAACCTTCCTACAACTAAGTACATTTATCCTTTTATGCTTGTTCAGTTTTTCCACTTTGCTTCAGTGAGTTACAAATATTATTGCTCATAAAACATCCCAAAAGCCCAAAGCAAGAGTCTGAGCAGTTTTTCCTCCAAAATACTTCTCGAGCATCTTCAAACAGCTCATTATACGTTCAACTCAAATCCCCAGATCAGCCTCGGTGAATAATGACATATTTACCCAAACAATCGATTATTATTGACTAATTTAACAATAGATTAATCACTATCTGAGGTATTCATCGACTCTGAAACATGCCGTGTGTGTCGAGAAGATGTTTCATTACCAAGAAACAGCAAAAGAGATAAAGATTTTTGATAAAAATACATCTTTATGTGTTTAATATGCTCTATCCTCAGTCCTGTGGCGAACTGTAGCTTCATCTGGTTCAGGTTTTGTGAAAATATGTGATTTTTTTGTTGCATTTTCAACAATTTTAAACAGAAACAATAAATCATCACTTGTCTTTGTTCGTCCATCAGGTTTTAACACATTTATACATGCTTTTCACTATCAAATGATTAGAAGAAGAAGAAGAAGAAGAAGAAGACAATGAGAAATAATGTATGTAAGAAACCAAAGCCCCTGGTCTTCCATGGAATTAACCAAGTTTTGCTTCTCACAAAGGAGAATAAACTAAACCAAATCTAAAATAAAGTATTTGAGGCTTTCACAGCAGACCTCACAGACTGAATCCTGAACCTCGGGGATGTTTACGAGAGACGGAAGTACCTCTCTGCGCAGGATGCAGTGCACCATGACGATGACGAAGCCTTCGAGGGAATCAAAGACGGCGAAGAGGATCTGGAAAAGCGCAGAGCGGCGGTCTGTGATGGCCAGGACGGCGGACATCCAGGTGAGGGCCAGGAGCGGTAACACCACACAGGAGCTCCACAGTGACGCCCTGCAGGACAGGAGGGGAACTGCAGTCAGACGCTGATCGTTTAATTTGACAAAACTAAAGACATTTCTAGCTTTTATCACATTAACATTAGCTGGAGTTAGTTTAAGGCAAGATTTTCATCAAATAAACCAAGGGATAAAGCAGATTTCATCCCTTTGGTGTTTTTTTTTAAAGAATGATGATCCTTTAGCATTATCATAGTTGCCCTTGCTAACAATTAAAAGTATAGTGTTAGCATCCTGGAAGTCTAACCCATGCATAAATACATAACATCACAACAAATAATTATGTTACTATCACAAACAGGAACATACATCCATTTTTTTGCAAATATATATGCTCATAGTTGACATATATTTCATGCATGTATGTTTAAGATGGTTCAGTCCAACCATAGAGGATCTAGTGCCACAGGAAAGAGAGGAAGGGGTTGAGGGTGAGCGGGGAAACCAGTGAAATGAGGCTGGAAAAGGATGCAAAGACAAACAGAAAGAGGCAGAGCAGAAGAAGACAGAGAGAGAAGAGTCGCCCCCAAAACCACTAACAACACCACGGCCGAGTCAAAAACCGGCTTTGTTCGCAGGAAGAATATTAATAATCATAAAAACTGAGAGTCTGTTTTGTACGATTAATATTTGAACAGGTTAAAAACAGTTGTTGTAGTCTTGTTGTTTTTAATTAATTTGTTAAAATCTGGATCTTTAACCTGCTTTTTAATAAATACACAGCGATAGGTCATTATGTAAATTGATTCCTTTTGATGATTTTAATGAAAAGTTGGAACATAGAATTGAATTAATTTACGCATGCATCTACTTTCTAGATTTAGAACATCGTTACTACATCTTACTGTATAAATATTTGCCCCAAATCACAAATCTAATCCATTCAAACAAACAGACAACCTTTGGGACTTGTATTTCTTTCTGTAAATTAAATAGTTATGATTAGAAAAGACAGAAATGACTTAATGTGCAATAAGCAACAAGACATAATTAGTCAATCAATGTGTCATAAACATCATGGACTTAAATTAAAACGTGTGAAACCTAGAATCACGTTCTTTAAGAGGCTGTGGATCACTTTCTGCAGTGACTTATGACAGGTTTCAGCATAAATGTAGGTATTGCAGTATTTACACCTCCATTTAAATCATGTTTCCCATTCAAAGTGTGTCAGCTGTCATTTTGAAGCTTATGAATTACACTTTAAAATACAGAGAATTCAATCTATGGTGTTTTAGTGAAGCACAAACACTAGATTTATACACCATTTGTTTCATTCTCAAGTTTAGGGCTACATCTGTATTAATTATGGAAATGTGCTGTTAGTTTGAAAAGAAAAGGAAGAATGAAAGTCCACACTAGTGTTTTAGAAATAGTACGAATATAAAGGTTCTGAAACTTGATTTTTTACACTAAAAACACTGGTAGTTTTGCTTTAAGAAATTTGATTTATCTATCAGTGTAACATGGACAGTAGTTTATCCCGAGAGAAATCCATCTCCACTGAAAACATGACACAGGACAGAGGAAAGAGACCGATCGAGTGAGGGACAGGACAGAACAGGAGAGGAAGGAGGCAAGAAGAGTTAAGGAAAAATAAGTAGCGGGACTAACATGGCGTTACTGGTAGCTGTGGTGGAAACGTCAGCCGAAGAGATAACTCCGCACTTGGCACATTTGAGCGTCATATTGTACAGTGGCACTGTCATCTGACTGCAAAGTCAAATTAACACGCTGTAACATACACAAACAGATACAAATGCACCTACACACAGACTCGCATAGAGCACTCACACACACAGTGGGGTCACAATGGTCTCGCACTGTCTCTCTCTCAGGGCTACGAACCAATCACAGGCTTCAGACGGGGTTTGGGGAGATCTATGTGAAGGGGGCGGGGCCTAATGGTGCGTTGGCCTGAAAGAACTACAGCTTTGTACTTAGGAGTGATAAAAAACATGGCAGATACAACTTAAAAGTCCAGTTAACACATACACAACTTTTATTTTAACCCTGAAAGAAAGAAGCTGCCTACTCTCATAATTATTGCAGATATATATTTGGAGAAGTGTTGAAAACTAGGATACAATGGTACAATGTCCACACAGAAAAACCTAGTCCTTGTTACAAATCATTCAACTGCTTTGATGTGAGTCCACAGCCCTCATTTAGTTATTAAACACACTTTCCAAACTTTTAAACCGAGCCCAGCATGACTTTTGAGTTGAATTTCTTCAGAGACATTCATTTATTGGTTATAAGCAGCGTAAGCCATTCTTAGGATGATTATGTAAGAACAGTCGACAAACAACTGGCTCTGTTTTATACAAACCTTGACCTTGAATGAAATAATCTGAACTTATTCTGACCAAAAGATAAACATATGTTTCTGTAATGCATTGTGAACCATGTAAACACTGTCATCAATGCATCTTCTTCGTTAACGTTGCCATTGTTGATGTAAATATGTGTAATACATAATGTGCTGCTCTATTGGAGTCTCTCTGATGTGTGACCACTCTGTTTATCCTCACTGTATTCCCTCTGGTTGTGACCATAAATCACCATTCGCTGTGTTGATCTTTCTTTCAGAGTCAATGGATAAAACAGACGTGAAATCAACCTTCTTCTCTACACAGTAACCTATAAATTAATTTAAATGATACTGAGGATGGTGTCTGTGGAAGTTCTCAGTCTGTTCACCTCAAACCTACGTCCAGACGCCTCGTCAGAAAACCTTTTCTTGAAAACTGAGGATCATTTATGACAAAAATATTGTGGAAAAATGCAAACAAATCACTAAAAGATGAAGATATTACACACACAAGGTCTTCTGTGACTGTGAGTCTGTTTCTATCTATGTCTAATAAAACATACGACTGTAATCTAAACATCTTATTCCCTTTTGATTTCCCGATTCCCACAGCAATAGCCTCTACCATATTTCATTTTATAGTGGAGATATCTGATTTGAGCTGGCCTATTGTCTGCAAACGGCCAAATGGATCTCTACATCATTAAAAGCCTTTCAGTTTTGAACGTAGGCCCAAAGAGGAACAGCTTATGTCCAAGAATAAACACAAACAAACTCCATCAAACCCTGAAATGCTCTTTTATACCATTTATAACTGAATGTAGCGATATTGACAAGTAATAACAAACTCATCTGTTACCGTGTGGCCTCGTGCTAAACAACAATTAAAGCTAAAGAGCTAAGGGAATCGATTTTTGTAGCCCCTGGACGCCCGGATTAAAAATCACATAATGGAAGAAATTCAATTTCAAGTAAAAGGGCAATACGGCCGTTAAATGTAGGCTGCAGGCAGTGATATTAAAAAGCAATCAACACTTTTGGAAATACAACATCATTTCTCAGACTTCACCAATCACAAAACAAAAGGTGAACGGTTGTATTTTACACTAAAAAACACAGAAAACAATCTCATAAGTCGGATCCAATCGTGTCTCGATGTTTACAGAGCAACTCCAAACTTGGAAAAATAAAGAGCTGTGGCCTGTTTAAGCGCTTTTTCTTTATGCTTCATATTTAAAGGTTCACATTAATGTAACTGAATGGGATGGTTTGGTTGTTTGTAAATGCTAACGGATTCATTCAATCCAGTAGATAGCAGTCAGGGGCAGATAATACCAACGCCGCAGAGACTAATCACTCTTATAAATAGAGATAGTCAGAATTAGCTTTTAGATTTTAAACTGTACTTGCAGATGTTTTTGATTTTGTATGAATGAAAAACAGAAGAAAAAGAGGGCTGTAAGTTACTCTGTGTAATTCATGTCCCCTTTTACAAAATACTGGACTATCCCTTCAAAAAATAATAGTAAAAAAATAAAAAAAGGTCCTCTATGTCCCGATCGATCAGAGTAAACCATCTATAAAGTATATCCTTAATTGTGATTGCTCCACTGCAGAGACTCACTTTTCTTATTGAATACTGAATATGCAAATGATTTATTCTGTACTGGAGTCATTTGTGACCTCATAAAATCTTGAAACCACTGATTCGGCTCCATTCAGCTCCATATTTCAGGAGCAAAAGAAATCAGGAGAAAATACTAAACCAGGCTGTGACTTTGGGACTTTGTATTTTTCATACCATAACAATTATTTTAAATTTCTCTGTTGTGATTTGGTTTGGCGTGAGACCACTCTGAGGCGTGAGCTGACCTGCCGCTGCAAAGGCTGCTGGGAGCTTAATTAAACACCAGACAAATGAATTACCTTCATTTGGCCTGTTTTCCATTTAAACTTGAAGGAACACTTGTGTTAGAGCTGAGTGGCTGCTGGTTTGGATGTGGACAATTTACTGCTTTTATACAGTTTATTGAAAAGATAAAAACACATCCAGTAACTTCAATAACTTACAGTCTTATAATACCATTGTTCTGTACAGAAACATGGGCCTTGAAATAACTAAAGGAAGGAAATGTTCATTTATCAGCAGATATATGGATAGTAAGTGGGTGAATAGAAAATATGACAACAGTAAAGTAGCTGTGAGTCCTTTTAAACTAAAGAAAATGCCTTAAAAGAGCATCACCGTGATTTAAGCTAATACAGACTTAATGCACGTACAGTCCAAAGGCTAAAACTCCTTAAAAAACCAAAAGCTAACTTAATTAATCTAAATTAACACTGTAAAATTGCAAAAATACAATCTTTTTTTTACCAAACTATAAAAATTACATCAGTCCTTTCACTTCCTATCACCATTTGTAAGTTGCTCCTTTGTTTGTTTCCATTACCAGTTCAACACACCATTAATTTATAACTATAATCATTTGATTAAATATGTTTCTTGGCCAGTAAAGGGTCTCAAATAATAAAACAGACAGAAATAACACTTTTAAATCTGCCCTAAAGAAGCTTTTCAGCCCAGAAACAACCACTTGAACAGTTTGTTTTGGTCTGAACTGGAGCAAAGCTGAAATCACTCTTTACTGAAATGAACCCGAGGAGTACCTGACTGTTATAAACACTGTGATTTATGTAATAACAAGCAATTAGACAAATGATACGGTTCAAACTCTAAAACGGACAAGCAAGACGAAAATAACACTCCAACCTCTTCACCTCCTTCAGCTTTAACAGAACTAACCCCAGAAAAGACCAGAAATGTAATACTAATCCCATATAACTAGAGTATTTGAAAGGTATTATAATCTTTTTATATCCACCTCCACAATGACACTGATACTATATCATCACCAGCACGTTTCACAAATGCCACAAAATTAACCTAAAGGCAGAATTATAACCTTTACTGAATTAATGAAGCTAATTAATGCCACAATGTATGTTTTTTTTTTTATTTGTAGACATTAGAAGAACTGGAATAGCTTAATATAATTTTATCCTTTTACAAAACTGCAGGAGTCTTCAAATTAAATGAAACTAGTCTTGGTTTGAAATTTAATCTTGGTTTAGTTTAAGGATGAACACTTTTTAATCCTACTTTAGTGTTACATTTGCAAATTAAGAAAATGTAACAGTAATAAAGTTTTATATGTGATATAAAGAGGCAATAGGGGTTTAGATGGAGGCTTCTCATATATTAATAAGTGTAATGGCAAGTATATGACTGTGTGATAAATTTGGCAGCAAAATAGTGATAAGTTGGCTTCTAATGTCCAACAATTTTAATATTAGAAAGAGAAAAAAAGGTTCACTTTGTCTTAATTTGTGGTAAAGCTTGTTAAAAACACAGTGCTTTGGTGGAGACTATACTATTTTACTTTTGAGCAGAGCGGTAAGGTATGGAGTGGAGTTTTGAGATTTTTTACTGTGTGTAAGGAAAACAAAAATCATAGAAGTGCCATCCATACAAGATTTCATTCTATATTGAGATATTGACTGTATTTGAAGTGAAAATCCTGGAGATATAGCTGTATACTGCTGTAATTAACAGTAGAAGATTGTTTTTTTTTTGTTTTTTTTCCTACATTTTAGAGATTTAATACTTAACGTCATCAGTTCTGCTTATGTTTAATGCAATGTGGACGACAAATGCAAGGTTTTTACTTCAGCAAGAGCCGCAAGAACTCGGTCTAAGATAGAAATGAATGATAAAAAAGAGACATGCTTCGTTTAAAAAGCAACCGAGAACAGCAATTAAAAGACTGGGACATGTTTAGCTTCATTTTTATCTGGTCCACACTTATAACTGACCCAAACCAGACCACTCCAGTGATCACGGGATAATAAAAACACAACCATACAACCATCACACACATTCAAAAGTCATTCAAGTTAATAGAAATACCATTGCTACGATCATGTGTTATGTTTAAAACAGTCTAAATGATGCTAACAACAAGGCCGCTAGTGGTTACAGTGAGGAATAGGCAGGAAGTAAAGCCAGTCCAAGGCACTAAGAGATTAATAACAAAGTAGGGAGGGGCAGTTATTGTTTTTTTTACCCAATCACTGATGGCATGGGAGGGGACTTCTGGGACTGAGGTGTTCCTGATTGGAGAGCCCTGAGTGAGAGAGAGGGGATTCTGTGCAAACTCAAACGTGACATTTCAGACAGCAAAAACAGTTGAACAGAGAGGTCATTAAAGAAAGCAAACATTTTCTTCAGAGAGAAAGATAGAGAAAGAAAGAAAGAAAAACAAAACATCAGAATGCAACAACAATGCTAATGTAGACAGAACAGAGGCATATGACGTAAAGGGAAGCAGGGACCAGTGGTTTTAATGTTAATATTTGAAATTATTCAAATAAATTGTCAATGTGTAAGCCTGATTAAGTAAAACACACATTATTGATATGTTTCTGAGATAGAGCCAAGTATAAAGCAATATCTACTATGTACATTACACTTTCTAAAATAACAGAGCAATATTTGGTAATCATGTTTTGTTTTTTTCTTTTATTAAAACTGATAAATAAATAGTGTTCCATTTATCCATTAATGGCCAGAATTTTTACAGAATTATTTAAGTTCATTTTGAAAACACAATTATTAAACATTTGTTTCATTATAATAAATAAAGGCACTGTTTTAATGTAATTATATTTTAGCAGATGACCTTGTAATTATTTACATCCAGATTTAATTTAGACTTTTTTTTCAAATATTTCCAGACATTCAAAACCATAATTATAATTTAATTTAATGCCTAGCCCTCAAACATTAACAAGAGGCCCCAAAAACTTCTGTTTAAGTGTTTTTATGATAAATTAAACCTTTGTGCTCCAAGTTCAGTGTGTGGGGCTCCATGTACCTTCTGCTAAAGCCCTAGTTTACAATAATTCATTCTTTGTAAACATCATTTCTGTTTATTTGAATGACAGTGTTTTATCTTCTAGCTTTAGCCATACTCAGGACTGGATCTATATGGAGTACAGTGTTGTCGTATAACTGTAAATAAACACGACCTTTTCAAAATCCCTGCTTCCTTTTACCAGAAAAAAATCAAAACAGGAGAAAAAGACACAGATGGATTTACAGAACTTCACATCGATAGCGACACCTGAAAACAAAAAGCAGCTGGAGGAAAATGCAACACGTTTGAAACTTAAAAACAAAGCAATGAGATGTGTCATCTTGCTCAGTCTGTGCAGGACCGATAACCAGCGGAAGAATTGATTACAGCATTTTTTTTTTTGTTTTTTTAAACTTGAAGACTCACATTTATCTTTGGTTTTGAAATGTTGCTTATTTTAAAATGGCATTTAGTTGAATAAGTTACACGTTTACTGAGGCTGGTTATCGATCGCTGTGTTAAAAGGATGAGTGATATAAAGCCTACCCCGCCCTCTCCTTTAGTTTCATATCAGTAATGCCGTCTTTGGACACCAGTTTGTTAAAAACGAGAATCCCAATAACCATGTTAACCTGCAAAAACAAGAGACACAGTGTTAAACCAGAGCCGACAAAACATTCATCACTAATCCTATGATAAATTAAACTTAAATTATTAAATATCATACAGACAATACGTTTTCTAGCTGTACTCACTGTATGCTTTGGACTGTAAATGCTAAAGTGCACTATTGTAAAAGTGACAAAGGTTTCAAAAGGCTGAATAGCTAACATCATTTCAGTTTTTGGTCTGATCTCAGAAATCAGAGACAGTGGGTGGGGGATCCTTTGGCAATTGGCGAATACTATAATTTGCTTTGAAGAATTCGCTGTCTCTAAAAATGTCTCTGTGATGGTGTTGAGAGTGGGCCGGCCCACTACTGAGGCTGCCAAACTGAACTGAAGCTCTTTATTAGCGAGGCAGCTTGTGAAAAGAGCCCAAAAAAACAAGCTGTTTACTTGTCGTTGGGAGAAAAACAGTAGCTAATGGACCAGGCGACAGAAACAGGGACAGAGTGTTAAGGCAAGGCTTTTACTTCTGATTTAGGCCAATTATCAGGGGAGCTTTTGATAGAGTTTGATTTATGAATATGTATCTTCATATGGATATGATTTAAAAACACTGAAAGCACGTCAAAGATGTTTGTTTAAACAGCAGCTGTGACATAGTGGGGCCCTGGCTGAGATACATCCTCATCAGACACAGAGAAATTATTTATTTAGCAATTATGTAAAACAAAGTGCCTTCAAATTATTAATAACAGCAGCTGTGTTGTTACAGAAGAAGCCTAGCAGCGCTCGCATGAAAGAAGAAATGTGTTTGGAAATAGAAAAAGTCCTGTTTAACAATTAAATCACAGCTTGGAGGCAATGGAGATTTTTTAAACTTTTCGGTGTTTTTGCAATTGTGTATTTTTAAATGTGTTAATACAATAAATGTGGGTCCATTTGCCTCATAAATCTGTATATTCAGTCCTGTGCATAGGTCATTTGGCTTTGTTATAGAATCATTAGTCATTAAATACCTTTCAAAGATTATCAAGAACATCAACAACAACAAAATCAAAACAAACAAAAAAATAAAAATAAAAAAAGATCATAAAAATCAATCTGACTCCTCCTTCTAGATGTGGCATTCAAGATTCAGTAAAGCCAATCACAATGGCAAAAAGCAGTGAGTCTAACTTAATGGAAGGGTGCTGCTAGGCTCTGGTGTGATTTATTATCAGTTTTACAAAGTACAAAATAAAAGCATCAAAATCCTACAAAGACTTAAACAAGGGCTGCTAAGGAAAGAAACTTAAATAAATGGAAAAGGGAAAAAAAACAGAAAAAGAACACTAATATAATACTAATGCACTGCAGAGCCATTGAAAGTGTCCAGCACAAAGAGGAGAGAGGAAATACCAAGACTACAGCAGCAGCAGGTCCAACAAACGCATAGAGAAGCCCTCCTTCCAGAGACAGCCAGCAACTGCAGAGAAATGAAGAACCAGGAGAAGAAGATGATGAAAAACAGAGGCAAAAAGGGGAATGTGGAGGTTGTATGAAGAGAACAGCATGGGAAGAGATGAAGATGATAACAGAGAGAGGAGAAAAGGGTTAAGCTTAATGCAAACATCCCTCGCGACAATGTGTGTAAATAAAAGAATAGATGAGAGCATTAAAAAGGCCTTCGGTAGCTTTTAACGTCCACTATTATTTGGATTGTGAAACTACCCAATAATCCCCACAAAATTCACTATAATGTTTGTTTTAAATCATGTCATCAACTCAAATCAAACTCTACTAATATTATGTGATGGAGAGAAGGTGGTAATAGTGATTCTTTAAGGGAATATACTCACTAGCTCGGTGTCCCGTATCCCTTTGCTTTAGTAAATCCCACTGAGATGGCCACTACAAGTGCAGGCAAACCTGGAGGGGAGGATAAAAATAGTGACAATTCAAACCGTGTGTGTGTGAAACAAGCATAGACTGTGTATAATTGAAAGACGCGGTATCAGATCTGGAATATGAAGCGTTTTTATCTTGATCTTTTTGTGTCCGATGCTACATTTGTCTCAGAAACGTGTAAATCTAACATTAAAGCTGATTATTGACAGCTATTTTACAAATTACGGTTCGCAATTTGATGCAGAAAACAATAAATGCTCCATAATGTCCTACGTCTATCAGTAATATGTCTATTCCAAACACATTTATGCATGATTACAATGTTCCCAAGGTATTTTTAGAGCCTATATTTGTTTTGTGTATTCTGAAAACCAATAATAACGTATAAAAAGTACACCCACCCCAGCCGAGACACAGGAAACGCTTGCGTATGATGCGGTTCCTCAGACGCCCGGTCACCGCCATGTACGACTGCCACGCCTCAGTTAGGACCCAACAGAACGACGACAGGAAGAAAAAATGAAGAAAAGCAGCGATCAACGTGCACAGGATCTGAAAGTAGGAAAAGGGACGAAAAAAGAAAATCAGAAATAGACGATAAGAACGTTTGGTTTGAGGCAGGATTTGCGATCGGATCTTACCTTGTTCCGCGTCTGTGTCTGTCCAATTAGAATAAGGGCATTCGAGGAGATGATGGAGAGGCAGAAGTTAATGAGGATGACCGAGCGCTCCGATCGAATGTACCTGAAGGGAAACGACGGGACAGGCCACAGTAGCGTGAAGCTTGTGATGAACCCAAACTTTTGATGACAACCTTTAAGATCCTTATTTAATATTGCTGTTTATGCAAAAACAAAGCACAAAAGGTTGTAATGTAATCTAATTAAAACCCCTGTTGCCTTAGATAATGTCATCCATATTCTTGATAAAGCACCCAACCATACTTTAGCACAGAATCTATCAATCTAACTCTAATTTTTCAAATGTAATGCCTATTTTTGTCTTTGACTTGGCAAAAAAGTGATCACAAAACCTGTATGAATCCCATATATAACCAATATATTCTAGTAATATCCTCGTTGAATATCATCTATGGATATTATCGATGGATTTTGCTGAGAAATGAGCACATTTTTAGTTTAGATGGACTTAAAGAAGTATTTATAGAAGTATTTAGGGATGACACAAATGTAGAACAGAATAAATATCATCAGTCATTTGTCAAAATAATGTAATACATCCTTGTTCTTTCTGTTCAAACTTTTGCTGGCTTGTTGCTCCTGTCTGCTTCTCCAAACTAGAAGTGAGCTGACACTTTCCTACAGTGTATAATAAACTCACGTATCTCTTATTTTGGGTTTTCCCCAAAGTGTTAACCCTGCAATTAACAATTCATAGGACAGGCTCCAGTCCCAGCTTATCTCTCAAAAGTAGAGTTTATCGTGTGAATATTTATAACTCCACATCCTTCACTGAGTCAGAATCAAGTGGCTGCTGTTGTGAATTCCACCTCCTTCAAATGAAAGCGGGGTATTTTCTCCGCCAGGTGCTCGGTCTCACCTCCACACAGAAACATAGATGATGATGAGCAGCAACAACGTCAGCGAGGACACTCCACAGCCCACGATGAGCGTCACCGACGGGAGCTGCGTCTTATCCATGTTCTGAGAGAAAAGAAATCAAACACACGATACATAGTCTTTTAAAGGTCAACGGGTTTTTTTTCTGCTCAAAGAAATGACTGGTTAAATGCGTCAAAGGCGGCCGTTTAACCGTCAATACGTAGGACAAAGAGTGAAAATCTTCAGCACTTAGGGAACGAAAAAGGCAAAAGTGTGGAGATCAGTGATGAGTATAGAGTTTGACAGCAGAGGAATACAAAAGGAGGGAAAAAAAGAAACTCCCTGTGGCTAAGAGCTCACCTTCTAACTGGGTCAGAGCTGTGGTTCAAATGCAGAAAGCTACACTTTGAGTCGTTTTGGAGGATCATTTCTAAAGTGCGAGATCCAGGGTTTTTACTTTTTGGCCATTTAACCTCAACTATTCAGGGATAATAAAAAAAAAAAGATCTTTAACAGAAAGCCAATATTTCATTTTACGGAAAACTAAAGTGCTTGATCTGAGACTAAAGCCGGACAGAGACAGTGAAGAAACAATAAGCAATAATCATTTTGAATACTGGGATAACAATATGACCAGCAACTTCTACTTTACCATATTAAAAAATGAAATGCAAGGCTCTGGATTAGCTTCCATTGGTCACATTGGTGCTATTCACTTTTATATTTGCTTTAAAACAATTTGGTTCAAGCCTCGGATTTGATTCAAGCTGTTTTTTGCGATCCATCTCACTGCTTTGAGTCCAGAAGATGTTTATTTCTTTTAAAATGGCTTTAAGACTCCCATTAATAGTGCTTCTATACAGTCTATGTTCATCAAATAAATAAAAACTGATATATTTTTCAGGTTATGATGGATGGCTTATGGTGGTTAAGCATTTAGGATAAAGCAGAGGCGTCAAACTCAAAGTACTGAAGGGCCACGATAGTAAATCCTTTCAGGGACCAAAGATTGTGACACTTGGGTATCTTTTATTAAGTTGTACAGTGTTTAAATGTAAGATAGAGTAAGTTTTTAACATTTATTTCCTCTTTTATGCCTCATTTTTTGTTATTTCACTTCAATTTATGCCACTTTTCCCTCATTTTAAGCCCATTTTGGTCTCTTTAAAATGGTTAAGTGTCATTTTGTTGCGGCATTCTTCACTATTACATTTCTTTAGAATAGTTTAGTGCCTTTTGTCTCTTATTAATGTGCAAAGTACCCCCAACATTACCTAACAAGTGTATTAGAGGGCCGGATAAGACATCTAGGCCCTCTAATACTCTGAGCTTTGAGTTTGACATGTTTGACCTAAAGCCCCTGCAAATAATACTTGACAGATCCTAATGATTTGATTGAAGACTGCATCACTAAAGCTCTGGATTGGTCTGCTAAGGACACAAAACATGCATTTTTGTCCAGTACTGGCTTTATTTTTTAACTTTATTATTTGTATTTTGTTGTTTATGTGTGTGTATGCTCTGGTGCTCAATCTTACTCTTACAACAGCCTTTATAAAGCTGGCAGCACCAGTCAGCTGACTGTACAGAGGACTGTGGTAAATAAAAAGGTTAGCAGTATCACATCAGTCACCCACACCAGAGCGAGCCCAGCACAGCCTTAAGGAGTCTCAAATCAAATCATTTCAACGCTATGGCTTTCAGTGGCTTTTTTTTTTTTTCCTCTGACGGTGACAAGAAACAAAATATATGAGAATCACTTCACAGGCACTAACACAAACGATCAAAATGGTCTCTTCTGTGGCTGGAGAAAATGCTGCTTTTCATGGCTCGGCTACAAGGTGACTTCAAGGTGACTCAATGCAGCGGATAAACAGCCGCGGATAAAAGCTTGGAACGGAAACACACACACACACACAAACACACACACACGAGGCTATCAGCGCGTCAAGTCGACTTCACATACGGCAGGTGTACGGCGCTGACAGGACACGCGTTCCTTTGTTCCCATAAAACTGGCAGCTAAACGGTTATTCCCAGGCTACGGGAGACATTGTCTGGGTTGCCATGACGACGCCAACATGGCAGCAGCTGCAGCGGATCGCATGGATGCTTAAGGACTGTACGTTCCTACCGCGCGGGCCGACATTAAGCCAGTATAGAGAGATTCTGAAGGGTTGATTAGTGGGTTCATTGTGGGCAAAAACAAAAAAAAACAAAACAAAAACAGAGAGGTCATTCTGTAAGTCGACAAAAGGTCAGAAAAAGCAAAGCATGACAGCAGCGAATGTTTTCTGCAAAGATATTTTAAAAAGTCTCCATTTGGGTGTCCATACTATTACACAAGGTCATCATTTTGAGACAAAATAGGGGCTGACAGGGGCTAACTGGAGGCTGACGGGCTAAAGGGAGCTAATGGGGGCTAAAAGGAGCTAAGAGGGACTAACAGGACGCTAACAAATTCAAATTCAGTCCATTTTACATTTACTTTAAAATCTAAAAAGCGTGGTTTATGATGGAAGCAGAAGTTGCAGGTTTTAATGTTGATGTAGCTTCATGTTTTTCAAGGTTCTTCCTTCGTCTTCCACTGGAAAAATGAATCAACGAGAAAGCATGTGTCTGGTGTTCAAAAAGAGTCAGAGGTGTTTTCAAAAGTCTCCATTTAAGCTGTTTGAAAATGCAGGATACATAGTGTAGATGTAAGAAAACACACAAAAGGTTATGTGGTTGAAAATAGGCTACACTACCATTTTGGTGAAATTATGTGGCTGCAGGAAAACACGCTAGAATATGCTAGAACTATACTTTAAAGCTGATACGGTTACTAACCCTTCATTTTACAAAAGGGCAAGTTGTTTCATTTGTTCTGTGTCGGTATAACTGCCTAAAGCACACAATGAAATGAATTACAGTAAACATTGCTGCTCTGAGGCAGTTTTAACCCAAGACATTTCTTTAAAAGACAATGTGTTGTTGGAGAATGTGTTATGTTTAAGGCCAAAGAGCACGAGCTTGTGTTTACTTCTCAGCATCATATCACCGACTGTTTGTGTAATTTACTGTGTACCTTGTCAGCATTAAACATGCATTCGCTCCATTATATAAACCGACAACTTCAAAGTGAAAAGGAGTAAAGCGGCAAAACACTTTGAACCTAAGGCTGGATTCAGTAATCCGTAAAAAACGGCAACATCTCTGAAGCCCGGAACCAGGAAGACCATTAAAAATAAATCCCTGCTGCTTTATCAGTCCAGCTGCTAATGTGACAATAATTTAGTTTATGCTGTGCTCACAAAGTGCATGTGCTTTGTAAATGTCATTATGTTTCATCGATTACCACAGCATTATGTACATTCAATCGGCCAGAGCCAAGGTACAGTGGACTTTCTGCTCACTGTAATTGGTGTGAGCTCTTCTAACACAGAGCTGCAGCTTTGCAAACGGGCTTCAAGAAGCATGGGAGGAGCTTGTTGTCCTTAATGATTCCTTACAATAACAAAAACTAAGGCGCAATGATAAAAACGCCCTTGACGATACCAATATTAATCACGTGCAGGCCACACCAGAGCCCGGACTCTCAGAAGGTTTGCTACAGAAGACTTCAGGCAGTGGTCCTTAATCCCCATCCTCAGAAAATCTTGGCAAAATAATCATATCACTCTGAACAGGAATAAAAACTGTTGAGGCAGATGCTATCAAACAAATGCAGTGCTTTTTTTGACTTGGCAGTGTATTATTATTAACCTGCTCAGCCATGCTAATTGTTTTAGTCTTCTCTACAAAGAATAAGTCAGTCTTTGTGGATTTGAAGTAGATTTCCAGGAGGCAGTACCAAACTAACTGGACAGACATACAACCAATCAGAGAAATGGATTATCACACAAATCTCTTTTTTAGCAGGTTAAAATACGAAGTAAAAATCACAGTAAACTCATTACACTTACAAACTGAAATGGTATGGCAAGCTAGGCTACATAATTATCATAAGATGCTTAGCCTAAAGAGCTAGGCATACATCATTTATAACAATATAGCTCAATATAAGTCTAACTAATTTCAAAAATGTATTGCAAAAATAATGAAAACGTAAAATAACTGAATAAGATTACCAACTTACTCACAATGATAATAATGTTACCTGCTAAAATGTTAAGATTAGACCAAGACTCCACTTCAAACATGGCTGACCTTTTGCTAAAGTTGCTCATTGGTGCGTATTCCTTTTTTTTTTTTTTTTGTACGACCATAAAGCCTGCTGAGTACTACCTTTGCATTTCCAGATTAGTGTTGACTCTTCTGCCACAACATCGTCAGCTTTTATAGTAAAGTTAGACTAAAGTCCGTCTGTCGTAATCTTTCTGGCTCATACACAACTCCAGATGCAGAGAGCTGAGGTGAGGTAAGGGGACACTTTAATGAAATTTGCTTTGTGTTGGAAATGGACATGACAGGGACCAGAACATGTGGGACTCACTACCCCCTCCTCTTTTCTCTCTCTCAGAAGATAATTGGCTGAGTTTATAGCCTGTCTTGTCTTCAGGTTTGATGTGTGTGTCGGGGCCAAGTTAATTAAATCCCTCTGATTAATCTGCACTGCAGCGAGTTCCTTCTCCAACGGGAAACGGGGGGTACAAAAAGATTACGAGTGCAGTGAAATGGAAAGGCGTCTGCTGAGAAACACAAACTTTTACTTCCCCCTCAGCCAATGGTGGAGCACGGCACGGGTCGCACGCTGAGCTTAAATATTAAGAGTTACCACGCAAAACTAAAAGGAGCAGACATAATATTTTCACACGAAGTACCACCGCTGAGCAGATGCGTCTTTGTTAAATATCATTAATTTGAAACCACGGGTCGAACCACGGCAACGAAAACAGCCGTCGTATTTGTCCAATCAAAAACATGACTGCTGTGATGACCCATCGAAGCAATAGTGTCTTTTTTACACAGAAAAAAGAAATAAGAGTGAGCTTCTCCTCCAGCAATGCTCAGCTAGTCCACTCCAAGAAGAACAAACAAGAAGTAATTGGACTTCCAGTGGGATCTACAGAGCTTTAAATACATATATTTGCAGTGTTATTGAACTGTATACTATATTTTACAAAATTCACCTTTAATTTACCAGGAAAAATGTCTACAAAAATCATACAACTTAAAATATAGTAATTGTATTCCAGCAAATCAAGCCACATCTGTATTATTTTCACGTTTTTCTTTTTATGTCCACAATATTTCCACACATACGGATCTAACATTGAGATCTAACACTGAGACTGGGTCGGCTTTAGTTAAAACACTGCAAAATTGTGCTGCTAGTGATCACAAACACAAATAGACACTTTCATATAAGGCCATCGCAGAAGGAAACTGATAAGAGATTGTTGATTTGATAAAAGCAACATGATTTGTAAATGTTTGAGATGGTTTACATTCACAATTGTTTTAAAAATGGGGTAATCCTTTGGTGTGGACACAGCTTCAGAGAAATCCAAACATCCAACACTTTCACAACAACATCAAGACACTAATAACACTAGTTCTATCTAAAGCTAACTATCCGAAACAACAGAGCAACCTATTTTTACAATTTTTCGCTCTCGTATTGTAGTATTGTTCCTTTCACACAGCCATAAGCTTAAAATGTAAAGCACTATACAAAGAAAAAGCACTTCATTTCAAATATTAATGCATATCCCGAGCTCTAACTGTTATATTCAATAATATATCTCATAAAGAATACAAATAGATGGTTTAGAGAAGGTAAGTGCATCTCTACACAGGCTGACTAAAGCAAAGGGCTATATAAAGCACATATATATTTTTTTCGATGCATCTCGGCAGCGCTCACATCACATGGGACAGCTTCTCTATCTGTTAATGCCCTCCGTAGATATAATTAGCGTCCCTCCGTAGATGAGCGGGCTAACACAGCTGCTGATATCTGCTTCATGTGCCCTGAAGCCTCATGAACATTGGTCTTGTTTACCGCTTGGAGAATGTGGGCTAATTGGCCATAGTGTGTTGTCACAGCATCAGCACAAGCTCGCACAGACTTACAAAGCCTAAAATGATACAACAACACAGGTAGGAGCATTTCCATTCATCCTCTTTCACCCAATCACACTGTAGGACCGACTGAGATTAAACTATTCAGGTTTAGGAGCTTTCGCCTTTGACTTTGGATCGTTTCTTTCAGCAAAAGTTGAGCAAAATGGACACGAGAGGTGGCTGCAAGAGAGTAAATGATGTAGTAGGAAAAGCTAAAATAAAATGCAGCTTCAGAGCATGAACGAGTGCGTGATGAAATGACTGAGGGCCAGAAAAGAGAGGGATCGAGGGGGAAGACGGAGGGGGAAAACGAGCATGGCGTGTTTGTCATGCTGTGGCTGTAGGAGGCTAGATGCAGACAGAGAGGCTGGGCCATTTAGAAGCTACTATGCGTTGCGGTAGGAATAATTAGCATGGCAGGCAGGGGTGTCTCACAAAATAAGAGAATGCGGGGGAAGGGACGGGAGAATGAGTGGCCTTCTACACAGTTTCTGGCAAAGGTACACAAGCAGACAGTTTAGCTTTAGCTCAGGGCTACGACAGAGCAGTGAGCACAGGTGGAGGCAGGCTGCAGGCAGGACACAAAACTGATGAGGCCAGAGGGTTCCTTTTAGCTCTTATTCAATTTACACATAATCAGTGGGAGCTAAAGCACTCGATCAATCAGTGAAACAGACCCCAAATCTCTAATTGTACGACTCAGTCAAATAAATAGCATTACAGATTATTCGCTGGGTAAACAAAACCGCTAAAATCAATTAGCTATACTGAGAAAATGTGAAAACCTCCATTCGACAAGAAAATATAACAAGTACATGCCTGCATTTTGTAGTATAGTCATAGCAACGCTTTCATCTTCATCATCTCAAATCCAATACAATAAATGTTTTGTCAAAAAGGCAAAGTCAAAAGCATCTATTTATTTTCCCAAACCACCTATAAATAAACAATGTAAACCTTCAGCTACAAACATTTACCTCATTTGTCCAACTTAGCCAAGCAGTACAACCAACAGGTCAATCATTTTAGACTTAGAAGTTATCAGCGAGACAAAACACATTCTTCTGTGACCTTTAACGAGAGCTTTAAGTAAAATGTCACCAGGCATTTAATCAAATTCAACAAAGAATCAAAGCTGCTGTTTAACACGAAAACCTCAGTGTGATTTTGCCCCAATAAACTTGACGTCAACGGTCAGAGATGTCTTAATAATCATACTTACCATACCTTCTACCTCAGCATCAGCTTTGAAAGTGGACAACGTCAAATGCTCATCATTTAATTGATCATTCAGCCTCTTTTTGATGCCACTTTGAGACACTGAGATGCTCCACCCACAGCCACAGCAACAATAGCCCAATTATTGCAACTAAAAGAATGGTTTTGGATTGATTAACCAATATTTTAATGTGCATATCCAAGCTGAGCATCTAACAGACACTGATATCAAAAGATAAACCTGAAATACACTAGAAATAACGAGCTAACACGTGCAGTACAGGCTTCGTATACTGTAATAAATCCATAGAAAGCAGTGTTCCTGGCCTAGCCTTTTCTCTAGGCCACGCAGACAGCAGGAGGAACAGCATGCAGCTTCCTATGTCTTTAAGAAAGCCTGGGTGCCCATGCTGTTTCCAGGGTAACTAGTGAACAAACTGCTTCTGAGGCAATTTCCAGTCTAATAATAACTAATCGCGCTGAATGAAAATTCCCCACAAAGACACTGCCCTTTCCCCAAAGAAACTGGGCCACGTTTGAGTCACCAGCATCCATTCCCATTACCACATACCCTTACTGCCCTACAATGTTATGCCAAGTAAAAAAAAAACCTCTATACAGTAGCTCCAGATGTTATTAAGGTGCCATTTTTCTTCCACCTTTTCACGCACAGCAGCTGGCTACCTTTTCCACTGGGCCTGGTAACCATGGAGACAGCAGTGACAGTCAAATATGTAAAAATATGCAAATATGAATATCAATTATAGCACTGCAAAGGGTTATTTAAATGGGTATTTGATTCATGCAGGTATAATTATCATTATTATTTCAATCGCCATTTAGTTAAACGTGATTAAATCCATAGAGTTACCACAGAGTGTCAGTATCAGTGGCTACATCTGGGAGCTCATTAGCTAGCCTGGGTTAGCAGCCTTTCACTGCTATGTGCACGTTCCTCTTGCAGCATCCTCTTTTCTTTCCAAAATCCCTTTTCTTACAGCTTAATAACATTTAAGCGGCATGGTTTTGGCATGTCGAAGGCGCGCGAGGGGAGGGTGCGCACAGAGGGAGGATCTGTTGATATGTAATGACAATGACGCCCTTTGGAAGGAAAAAAAAAGCTGATGCATTCACACAAAATCCCACCAAAAAACACCGTCTCCAATAGCTTTACAGTCAAGCAAGTGAAGGCTGGTTGTAAGGACTTACCATTTCGGGATTTAGCCGTGCTAAAATGGCGAAGGTGGACAGTCTGTCACACACGCATTTGGTTCTGAAAGAGTCGACTAGCACGGTTTTGCAGCCTCTCGGAGACCAGGAGCCCAGCACAGAGGAGCTGCACGGAGGAAAAAAAAAACACACACACACACACTCAGACACACGTTGAATAAAGGCACAGCTCCAGTCAAAGAAAAAACAGACACAGCGGTTCAAATCCCTGCAGCGCGTTTATCCGGTTTACATGTTTGGTTTGGTGCCGGGCGCAGCGAATAAAGCGGAGAGCAAAGCGGAGTAACGCGCTGCTGAGGCGGCTGTGAGCTGCTGCAAGGTCTGCCTGCACTCACCGAGCAGCCCCAGACAACATACATCACATAATATATACCATAACACCAGCCAAGCATCAGTATTATTATTATCATTATTATTACATGAAAACTGAAATATGTTTGTATTAATAATGTATTAAATATGGCTTCCTTTGTTTTGAGTTCAGAGTTATTTCCTCTTTTGTCTCTTTTTTGTGAGTACATTTGTGTTAAATAAACGATTGTTTCAATTACTCCAGCTGTTGTCCATTCTTTTTATGCATGACACTGTAATTTAATGTTAACGTGGATTAAATGGATAAAAGGGAAACACAATGTCAGAGGTTATTGTGTCTGTAAAGTTACGTGTCCATTTGTGATCCCAAACAAGTCCACTTCCATCGTTTAAGTGTTGATCCGACGTTTAAAGAAACACATTAAAGGAAGTAGACAGACATATTTTTACTAAAGCTGTGTCTGTCTCAAAAAATGTGAAAATGTGAAGATGAAGGAGAAAACAGTGTCTTTAAATCTCATTTAATGGTAAATCTGAGTCTGTCTGCACCTGTTACTGATCAATGTGGCCTGAAGTCTACTTGTTGGGATTTTGACCCAGTGACACACTCCCAGTTCGTCTTCTTTTAAGTGACGTGACAATTCCCAAGCCTCAAGTGATTGATTTGAGCTTTCTTTTCCACACACAATAATAGTAAAGGCATCTCCTCGCCTTATAACAACCTGGCTATGTCCTTAAATGAAAACAGACAAAGTTTGGGCGTGTTTATAGCTTTGATTATCTGGTTGCAAAGGCACATTTTCATTCATTTTCTACAACTTGTCCAGGAGCCTCACACAGAGCACAACAAGGATGCACGAAAAACCTGAAATCCAGCCTCAAATATTGTCAGAAAACCACAAATTGGGTCAAATTTGTGCCAAAATTGCACACTGTATGCCCAACTAAACACATGAGTATCTATTACACAGTTTACTTAAATTTAACATTGGTCTAAGGGTCGGGTTTTGACATGTGGCGTCTGTAATACTCCACAACAATCTATTAAACATTATGGATTGTTCTTTTCCTCTCAGTTAAGTTTTCTGAATCTAAACAGTGACTATTGTTAAACTCACCTGCCACTATTGCAATGTGCACAAAATTAGAAAAAGAAATACCCTCTCCGTGGATGCTGTTTCCATAGTAACATCGAATCACATATGCTTACGGGACAATGGCGGTTTTGTCCCGAGAAGCACAGGTGTAATTAAGTCTTTCATCTGCATTCAGTTCAGGTGTCTGACTTCCGGCGCTGTGTTATTGTTCACGTCTGCTCACTGCATTAGCAACCGAGCCAATAAAGTGGGACAGAGTCAACGTCGCTGCTGTTCACTCCACCTGTGTCTGGGATTTAGCACAATGTCTGCCTTTTACTTCTGTACAATGCAGCTTTGAAGTAATTGGGAAAGCCTATTAGACTATTGCGGTAGGCACAGCGCGACGCAAATTGGACTTTGTCAGATGAGAAAATGTCCCGCATCGGGGTCACAGATGGCTGTTGGAAGTCAGATTAGTAAATGTTAAAATGGTTGAGGTGAGAGCGAGACAAAGGGCAGCGGCTTCTGAAGCTTTTCTACAGTTTGTGGGTTAGTTCTGTGATTATATCTGTAATAGTTTGTAAGTTGACACTGATTTTAGACACTCTAAGTCAGACATGTCCAAAGTCCGGCCCAGGGGACAATCATGGCACAAGATAAGATTTTATGTGGCCCTCAGCTTCTGTGATCAAATGTATTGTTTATGGCCCCAACAGCAGCAGCTTCATACAAACCTGTTAAAATCCAACTAAAACCTATTCAAATCCAACTAAAACCTGTGCAAATCTAACTACAACATGTTCAAATCCAAATAAAACCTGTTTAAATCCCACTAAAACCTGTACAAATCCAACTAAAACCTGTTTTAATCCATCTAAAAACTGTTCAAATCCCCCTAAAACCTGTTCAAATCTTACTAAAATGTGTTCAAATCTCACTATAACCTGTTCATATCCATTGAAAACCTATTCAAATCCCATTAAAACCTGCTCAAATCCATTGAAAACCTGTTTAAATCCCACTAAAACCTATACAAATCCAACTAAAACCTGTTGAAATTCCCATAAACCTGTTTTAATCCATCTAAAAACTGTTCAAATCCCCCTAAAACCTGTTCAAATCCCACTAAAATGTGTTCAAATCTCACTATAACCTGTTCATATCCATTGAAAACCTATTCAAATCCCACTAAAACCTGTACAAATCCAACTAAAACCTGTTGAAATTCCCATAAACCTGTTTTAATCCATCTAAAAACGGTTCAAATCCCACTAAAAACTGTTCAAATCCCACTAAAACCTGCTCAAATCCATTGAAAACCTGTTTAAATTTAACTAAAATCTGTTCAAGAGAAACAAGGTGCATTTGGTGATGTTTCGACAACTGGGTCAAAGCTAGCGTTGGTTTAAAATGAGGAAATTAAAAGGTGTAATGAGTAGTTTTGTAAAAGGTCCAGTTTATTATACAGGGTTTGATCATGTGGCAGCTCTGGACACCACTCAACAAACTATTTAACCGTCTTCTGACACAGATTTAGACATTACTCGTTTCGTGCGCAGAAAACGAAAGCAAACAAGCCCGATTGATGACGAACTGACCGAGCGATGTAAGTTATCAAAAGACAGCAATAAGCGACAGATTTGAAACGTTCCCAAAGACATTTCCATCCACATGATTGACTTGTATTTACATTGACTTGATTGAACAAAGGTTTTGAGTCAGACTTGTACTGGGGCCATACAATCCCAATTAATTTGTCAGACGCTGACAATGGGAAGCACTTAAAACGTCAGTCATCGCTGAGAATGTTTGAAATGAGTTTAGAAGAAACTACAGACGTCATACTGAGAAGTTTAAGAATGCATTTATGTACGTTTGATAACTGTATTTGACTTTGTCTGGGGTCTATTCAGTGGTGATGCTGCTTGTCAATACACTATACTATACGTAGAAAACCCTTCTTTTATGAAAAATCAGAAGAAGGTGCTTTCATTTCCAACGATTTTTTCAAGTAATTAATGTTATTGTAACCAAACTTTATTTTTTTTTAAAGGGTCTCTGTCTTGTCTTGAGATAAAAGTCCAGGATTTTATTTCAAAACCAGCCATTTATCCACATCATTCTTGTGATTGAATGAGAACTTTCTTCTTCTTTTTAAAAAACAGGTCTAAAACTGGACATTCTTGTGTTGGAGTTGTCTTTTTTGTTCAAAGTATTGGTCTGTTCTTGGTCTTTATATACTGTTTACAACCATGACTTGGTCCCAAATACTGTTATCTGTATCTGGTGACTCTTCTTCTGTCACAAAATTACATTTAATTTAAAGCAGCTACTTTAACAATTATGCATTAAGAGTAATAACGTATGATGATGACTGCAAACGACAAAACGGCACAGTGCAGTTTTTTGTTCAGTAGTAGTTATACTATAAACAACTGTTGACAAAGTAAATGTCTTGGCATTTCAGATTTTTATTACACAGAGCAAAGCCAGAATTAATCGAGGAAAAAGGCCAACAACAAGAACGATGTTGGACTCGTAGAATCTGTAGAATCCCTTCATTGTTGTATTTTCTGGACACATTTTGACAAGGTCGTGCGTCTGGTCACGATGATGGAAAATGTAACTCTAAACTCTGCACTAAAACATCCACAATACCAGATTTAATGTCCAGAAATAGTCCTGCCTCTGTGTTTGACTGTGTGCATGTGCTGTTTTTGGTGAGTGTGTGAGTTCGCCCCAGGAGGTGGCTCAGCGCTGACATTAGCACATCCCCGCTAACAGAAATCCAATATATTAGGACTCAGTGCAGTTTCTCTGTATGGCTGAAGTGATTAGGCCCCTCTGTGAAGCACACAATGGCTCACAGACGGTCCTGCCCCAGAATCTAATTGGATAATTTAGGTGCTAGTCCAGGATCCCACATGGAAGAATGTCCTCTGCCAAGAGCAAGCCACATGGATCAAACACACTCTGCCAGCACAAGGGAAAACCCCGAAACTGGACTCACAACAGAGACACGAGGAGAGGAGCACTAGTGAAGCCAGCGGGATACTGGACCATATTTAATTAGGATATTTATGATATTAGACACAAATAAACTGATTATTATTATTTTATTCACACATTTCTCTCGTTATTGCAGAGATTACAAGTTTTACACAGTTTAAATATAATAATTTGATTACTTTCTTAGCTGCTAAACAACATGTGGATTTAAGGCCTTTATAATAATTGACTTAATTCAACAATCAGACTCTACAGGTATGTTTTTCATGATAAACCTCATTTTAGGGCCTTCCTGCTTTAAGGTGGCTGCAATAACTAATGCGTATTGTCACCGACTCAGTATTTAGTGAAGAAAATACTACTATAAGCATATATCAATAGCAAAAAAATCTTGGAAAGACACTACCTCATCTTGTGGTAGAGATTGTAAGGTAGTATGTGTATAATATTCTTCATGTAGCTCATCAAAATGAATTGATAAAGTGAGATTAGGTGTTTTGCTGTTTCAGGTTGTACTGGAGTGGCCTGTTTGTTCAGAAGTGAGAAGCATATAAAATGATATGCACATACATCAACACAGGAACTGTTTAAGGTTGTGCACAGTATTGAAAAAATAGACTGTTTCGTCAATGGATTAAAATGATTATTGACATTATCTACAATCATGTCACTCACAAATTTGATCATGTTTAAATACCTCTTTTGAATATTATCATTATAGTATCATTAATATAATACGTACAAATAACAGACTTCTATAAGTACTGTAAAACCATATTTTACTGTAATGTTTGCATGTAATCCTAAAAGACAGCACAACCCACATTCATTACTCTATGTCTGCAAACATATTAGAAGTTGAACCTGATTTGCCAGTGTTCTTTAGTCTAAAAGAGCCAACTCTGAAGCCTGTTCCCTTCAGGCATCCTCTATTAAGAAGCGCTTGTAAACAAACACGGTCCTCTGCTGCTAAACCTCACCTTTTCATGTATCATCTCGTATTGAAACTGATGGAAGCTGAAGTCTGCGATGGTCAGCGCTGACACCTTTGATAAATACAGGCAGCTCCTTAAACCGAGCGAGACAGCGGAGGTGATTTGTATGATCAGAAGCAGCTAGTTCCCGGCTGCCGTCTGGTAAACAATGTCGAGCTTATGTTCTGCTACCTCGCTTTGACTTTGCTGCAGTCACTGATCAAAGTTTCACACTCCGGAGTCAAGTCGAGGTTTGTGTTTCACGCAGAGAACCGATTATAAACAAACTGGCCGGCACGAGCGCTAAGCTAATTTATCCTGCTTTTCTGGAAGAAGCGCAGAGAGCGGGTGATGGTGATGGTGATGGTGATGATGATGATGGGACGTGGCAAACTTGGTTAATAATTAAACGCCGACTTCAGATTCGTCAGGGCTAATCTCCAGCTACGAGGGCGGCGCAAGTATAAATAACGTTTTCAAGTTATTTCTGCGTCATGTCAAGGGCATTAGATCAGGCTTAAATTGGGTTAACAGATGCATTTGTAAAATAAACATGTTAGAAACTGATTTTCATTCATGCAAACCATCTTTATTCATAAGAACTGTGGCTGCAGCTTGCTTTGGGTGTGATGCAGAACCATTTATATGTGCAGAGTTAACACTGCGATGCTAAACTCAGATTGTACTAAACTGTGAGCTGAAACCACTTAAAAAGGTAGGTATTACTTCTCTACTTGACTGAATTATGTATATAAAACAAAACCAGAGAGAAACTAGATGGAACGCTTAACTTAAATGACTTAAAGCGAGCAGAAAGTGGAGGTAGTTTGTGTCGAATTTACAAATAAAAGTAGAGTTCAGCTATTTTTGTTTTGAAACTGCCTCAAAGTTAGTGTCCAGTCAGATCATAATCCACATAAACCCTCCTCTGGTTGCACTAACTAGTCTCTCAGAGCTGAAAATGCCCGTGAACAAGGATCTACGTGAGTTAGTGGAGTCATTTTCTACTAAAAGCAGCAGATTACAAATGTAAACAGACCCTATCACTAGTTCCTTTAGTTGTGTCTGTGGACTAGTCAAGGGCCATTTGAGAAGCTGACGTCATGTGCTTTAGTTTGTCTTGTGGCACCTTCAATCAATCAATAAATGAATCAATCAAACTTTATTTATATAGCACATTTTCACACAGCTCAGTGCAACTCAAGGTGCTTCAAAACATAAAATCATTGGATGGTGGCTTTGTTTCACTTTATTTCACTCAGTAACAAATGTTTAAAATAAATAAATGCGATGCTGCAGATGTAAATTTACACAATAACAGCTTTAAAGTTTAGTCTAAATCTTAATTACTTCTAGCTAAACTAAACTAAATCAGCAGTTAGTTATTATAAAGACCCAAACTCTTGTAACTCTTGCCTTAACTTTCTGATCTCATTAGCTCATACTGTATTGTTTTTTTTTAATACTTTAATGCAAAACCTGCACATGATTACATTACTTTCCTTCTTAAACATAATTCATCATTGAATTTATGTATTTTTTATTTTATTTTCTATCTCATACTGTATTGTTATGGAGAAAAATCTTTACAATCTGCATTTTACAAACATATGGCAGAGATCCTAAACTTGGTTGCTGTAGATTTTACATTTATAATCAAATCATTTCAAATCTACAGAAGCATGTTTGTGTTTTTCATGGACGATCTAAAGATGAACCTTTTGGAAAAGTGTTAAAGGTCAACAAAACTGCACCACAAAATGATTACGAATTAAAAGAATAGATGTATTTTGTTTTTTGAATCCCTCCGATAAGAACACTCCCAGGTTATAACTCTGTCAATCAAGCGTCTCTTTTTACAAATGGATATGGATATGATCAGTGTTTGTGTTTTTATTTGTCAGAGTAAGACATAAAAAAGAGAAAAAAGTAGCGGCTGATGTTGTGGTTATTGATTCAAAGAGATTGAAGCGCGATGCTGCTGCACAAAGCTCTTATCAACGTGACAAGGACACCTCTGATTTCAATTTCTCTCCCAAATATTAACTCATTAATCATAGCGGCTGTCCGGGATGGATTTTAATTTTGCTTTGAACATATCTTTCCTCCCACTCTCTCTTGAGCCCCCAGCCCCTCGAACCGAACACCATGAGATTGGTTTTGTTGTTGTGCTTTGTTTTTGTCAGTGTCTCCATGTTGTCTGTCATGCTCGCGTTCTTCTGCTCACTTTAATTAACTTCAGTGTCATGGTACTAGCAAAGGGCCGGGCAAGTGTGGAGGAATGCTAACCAAACAGTATTTTTAAATTCTGTCGACACCAGCTGAAAACACAAGTGTGATAGTGTAGCCGATGGGCGACTCCTGTTTACACTTGGTTCTTTTTGTGTTGCGCTACAGTGAGCTTTTGTGTTTGAAAGCTGTTAAAATAAAAAGCTTCACCGTGAGGCCGCTTAAATACATCTTTTGTTTTTCTTTTTTACTCTCAAAATCTGCATCAGCCAGTTCTGTTGTTACTTCTCTCAATGTGTTTTGTGTTTTTTTTTTCCTGGTGAGGCTTTTCTATGCACCATCTTCATTTGATGTGTCGCAGTTGGACATCTGACTTTTCCCTGAACAAATGGAAATGGAAGGAAATGTTTTTGTCTTTGCCATTCAAGGCCTATTAGGGGCCAAATGCGGCCCTTTGCACTGTTTTATGTGGCCCTTGAATACATTTAGTAGTTTACATTTTTGGCACTAGGTTAAATTCAAACAGGTTTTAGATGGATTTGATTTTTGCTACAAAGATTAACCTACCACTACCTATTACAACCTGTTTAAATCCAACTAAATCCTGTCCAAATCTGACTAAAACCTGTTCAAATCTATCTAAATCCTGTACAAATCCACCAAAATCCTGTTCAAATCCAACTAAAATCAGTTCAAATCCAACTAAAACCTGTTCAAGATACAATCTCTCAAAATTTAATCTCCATCTTCGGCCCCTGGAAGGATTATTATTGACTATTGCGGCCCCTCACCACTTTGAGTTTGACACCTTTGCCTTAGATGGACAGGTCACAGTTTGGCAAAAATATGGTCGGCCTTAGTAAACAGGCATATTGTACTGTAATAAATAAATAAATAAAAATGAATCCATGCTTGAAACTGCTCAGCTAAGATCAGATTTTACTTTAGAGTTAGTCCAAAACGTGGGCAGTGACACTCTGGATCAGTCTTGAAGAATACTGTATGTAAAAGACTTTTTTTTTCTTTTTTTCCGAATTGTTTAAGATGATAAAAGAGGCTGTTGAATGTCACAAACATAGAAAAGGCTACAAGTGCATCAAGATGTGGTCAACTTGAGTAGAGTTCTTGTTCTTCAGAAACAAAGCAAACAAAAAAAAATGAAAAATGGTTAAGTTTTTTTGGGGTTGAGTTGCATATTTTAGAAAATGTTCCTTTATCGCTTTGAAATGACTGATCGTAACTGGATTCTCTACAATTTTCTTCAGTTTCTGACACAAAGATATTCCTCAAAGACAATCTTTGTTCATACAAATGTCATGTGTCAAAACTGAACTTTCCAGATGCAATGTTCACGGAGGAGTATGTGATAATAGCTCAGTTTAAACAGTTATACAGTTTAACATACTCTGATGTCCTATCTTCTTTTATGCAATCTGAAGAGAACTCAGCAAATAGGATCTACATTTGACTCTACAGTAGTTCTTTAACTCATTGCAAAAACTGAGCCATAAATATTAAGCCGCTTCTTCCTTGAATCGTGGTAAAAACTGACTGTGAGCTGATTGTTGAGTTAAATTTGACATAACAGACTCAAATTCAGCAGCCAGGAAAATATATTTAAAACGAATCCTCCGCATTTCGGGCCAAACTGAAAAGCATGGGCCGTGGAAATACAGAGCGGAAGGGATTTGAATTAAACAGGATGAGCGCTGCGTTTCTATTGAACAGGAAAGGCACACATTGCTTTGAAAATCCTGAATTTAAGACGACAACAAAAACACAGACCGAGTGTTGTTTGCAGCCGACGAGACAAGAGGGAGATGTTCCTTTGTCATTGTTAGACGCGGCCGCCGTGTCGTTAGTCTTTTCTGTGCGTTGTTTTGTAATAAAATCACCTCAGTCTGCAAATGTATTCTCATTTTTGCTCCGGGTTTATGTGTGCCGAGCCGAACTTCTTTTAATCCTTTGAATGTTCCCCTTTGGAGCCGGGTAACACGAGTGTACGCACCCATCTAAATGCAAATGTCCAAATGGAATGGAATAAGGCTGCACTTTCTTCCTCTCTCTTCCCTGCTTCCTTTCCCTCGCTCACTGCTAGCATCCTCACATCATGTCCTTTGTCTTAAATAATAAGCCACTTAGAAGCAAACGAGCAGTGCTTGAAACCCACAGAAACAGTTCGATCCTGGCACGTCTTTTTTCTGTGTTGTGAGGCGCTCCGTGTTGATGCGTTCGTGTGCGCGCTCGGAAAGCTGTGAGCGACACTTTTAATTTTCCACACGCTGCATCAGTGTCGGAGCAGCGATAGCGCGGGGTTAGCGTCGTCCCAGACAAAAGCTGCCGAGCTGTCCGACACACTCACCGACTTTGTCAAGATTGGAAAAAAAACGGTGGCTATAAGCTTTGGGAGTCGGTCAAACGTGTATTTAGAGCTCCTGAAACTTTTGTTCTACTAATATACATTGATGCAAATGGAGTAATTACAAATGAGATCTTAACCAAGTGTGAAATATGATTTGTTTTGGTGTTTTCAGGAAGATAACTGCTCTAAATAAAAGTGAAGGATGTAATTAGGGGCATTAACTTGTGTTGCTCCAATGACAACACCCATAACATTACAGCATCCTAATCTATTTGACATATTTACACAACGGACATCTAACGATATAATACACTCCGACATGTTTGCAGCAGATCGTGAAACTCATGGATTGGACTCTGAAGGCACCATATTTGCTCCTGTCTGCTTTAGACTCAGAAAAAGTGCTGCTGTGTTAAAGACGCCCGCTTCAAACACGTCAAGAACAATATGTTTATTTGTAAAATGCGGTTTAAAAGCTCTGTAAGATGTAGGCAGTGTTCACTTAGACTCATCTGGTTTGGTGTGGTCTGCTAAAAAACTAACAAGAATGAAGTAAAACGAAAAAAAAGAAGAGTTGACTTGTTATTGAAGATTGTATGAACTTCCTTCCCTTTAGTGTTGTCTCTAATTGTTATCGTCTGTAATATGTACGTTTGGTCTTATAATAATGTCTTGTCATGTCTGTAATAAATACTCCTAAAAGAAAAACAAAACAAAACAACAACAAAATGTGGTTTAGAGTTTTGTTGCAATTGGATTTCATTTAATCTTTGGTTAAAGAGAAAACAAAAGTTAGTTTAACTTAAAATGTAAGTTAAAATAATGAAATATAAATATTGTTGTTGCAACTGAACGCAAACGTAAAGTTCATAAAAGGTTTGTATCGAGGGCATTGTATTTATGTGTTTTGTAATTGTTTATTTGTACATTTGTTATAAAAACTATTGTGTAAATGGCCCTCATTCTGAATCCCTCCAGGGTTAATGTCCGTTTGTTAAATATTTAATCACTGTGCAACCTGTCCTCTAATGATGGACAGATGGAGGATGAGGTAGTTCTATAATCACACCGTCAGCAATACGCCGCCATGTTTACAGTTTAAACACTTTAAAACAACAAATAATAGACTTTTTGTAGACACAATCTTATTTTTCAATCCAAACATTCCTTTTTTTTATGGATTGCTTAAATTACAAAGTGCTGAGAGGTTATTTTTACCAAGAAACCACCACCAGAACAATGTATATTTATATTTACACGTGTGCAGTTCAAGCAGACATGATAATATAGATTCATTATATTGGTCAGCCTTAATTCTAACTCTCATTTTGTATTCTGCCCCGTGGCTTCATGTGCGTTCATGTGTCAATAATGAGCTGAGTCAATATATGGAGCATGTTTTTCTCTCTTGAACACATTTTAAATATATTTTAAAGATAGAATAATGGATTTTACCTGTCGCTCTCGTCCCAGGATATACACGACTGGTTGGTGGTGCCCTGAAGGAAAGAGGAAAAAAAGGAAATGTGATCAAAAGCTTTAATGGGAAAAAAAAACAAAAAAAAAAACAAGAGCTGTAGCAATTACCAGAACAGTACAGATAGACATTGATGAGATTCACTCACGTTGTACAGATGTGAGAACTCTACGACGACTGGAGCAGAGAGGGACGAGGGCGTGGGTTTGATGGTCACCGACAAAACCTTAGAGTTCAGCACGGTGTTGTTTCTAAAGAGACAAAACGGACAATTAGAGCTTTACTGTGCTGTCAGTCTGGTACAAAACATATTTTAAGGAAGAAGAAAACAGACTTTTAATCAGATGGTTCCTGGTTTTGCAGCTTTCCAGTTTTACAAAAGCTACCTTCAGGGTTCTTACACCTTTTCTAACTTCATATTTCAACACTTTTCAAGCACTTTCAAGGTGTGTTTTCATGTTTTTCAAGCACAAGCATGTAGTTTTTCTCATTTAAATCCATTGTGGTGTAAAAAACTAAACTTAAATTGTTCAAATTGTTGAATATTTTGAAGCACAGACAAGAGATAGTGATCTAAAAGATGTTAATTTATATTTAAGTGTCCCTTTAAGTGTGGTCTCTTTTTACAGAAGACTGATATCTGAAAAATGAGCTTACAGTCAGATTTATTTTGGATGCAGAACCAAATCTTTGAGCTTTGAGCTATTTCAAACACAGTGAGATGTGCCACTTCACTCTCCACATGTAAAGTGTTTCTGTTGATCCGCGTTTAAGCCATAATTCAAGCCAGCGATCATTGAAACAGCATGTTTTTATCTCCGATCTGCTCCAAAAACACTGGCAGATTAAGCAATTTATTATTTTTTTTTAAGAAGAAAATTACGCAGTAAAGATTGTGAATTATTATTATTAAATCAACAGAATTTCAAGCACAAAACAACCTTGAAAACACTAGATTACAATTCAAAAACAACCGTATTAACCCTGTACCTTAGCATTTCATGAATTTTTCACACTTTTAACACAACTACTTTAATATTATCCAGCTCATAATAAAATCTTAAACAAACTGGTACAATACTGTTTGCTATAATGGGCTAAGTCTGTGTCAGAAAAGGGAACCGGAGCATTTGTTTAGAAGTATTTATAGTCACGCTGTAACCTGTATTTGTGTTTGAAAGGTGGAGGATCACGTAATTATATAACTGTATAGAGTCAGCATAAAATGGTCATGTTTGCATAAGAGAAATATAAACATTTAACAGGGTGAGATACGGGTCAGGCTCGTGTTATCAAAGCGTTAAAGCACTTGTCAAAACACGCTACAAAGTGCTGTACAGAAAACAAGAGGCAGGCAAAAACAGGAGGATAAAATAATCTAAAAATGCCTCCCTATGAATCTGATTCTAGCTTAGATTTAATAAAGAGACGTATGTTTGCAAACCTAACCCGACTCTATTAAAAAACACCTTTTTAATAGCACCCATTCATTTAAGACATATCTCTAAAGCCAAATATAGTTGCCGCGGTCCAATAATAGCGTGTTATTTTGGGTTGAACGGCAAAGAAAACAGTCAATGTGATGTTAGGAAAGCTAAAGGGCATATCTGATTAGCTCAAAGCACAGAGAAATGTATTATACAAGATGCTTAAACTGTTTGTTTTGGCCTAAATCTTCAGAATAAACAAGTTCAAAGCACTATTCCATTCACAGAAGAACATGCTTACATTGTTAATGGATGAATTGGCAGAGCTGAAATAGTTTGACCACTTTAGCTTCATTAAATGTAAAAAAAAGCTTTAAATGTTATTAATTGGACGTTTTGTTAGGGCTTTGAATAATGAATAACATATATCACGACTGCCATACGAACGATAAACACAGATAAAAGCTGTCAAAACATTTCCAGTCATCTTCACAACTTCTTTCACCATTTTTCAGCCTTTTTTATTCCCATTCTTCTTATACCTGCTTAGTATGCATTGCATTTTGGACTTTTCATAGATACTATCAATCACGCCAAATGAGACAATCAACAAAAAGTGAATTGGCACCGGAAAACTGACACCCGAAAGCTTCCCGTCAGCCAAACATGCTCAACGGTCCGTGCCCTGTTCCTCTGCCTCCGTCACATCATCACTGTATCCTCCACGCGCAATTGCCCCCTCACATTCCTAAAACGCAATCATTCAACTTAAACTTTTGTGTCATCCAGGCTCTTGTCTCAAAGCCCCATCATTTCGCTTGAAAAAAGAATCAAACTGCACGAAAACGTAGCGAGAAAAAAGTCGAATTTGTTTTGCCGAGTTCATTATTTTAAATACAGTCACGAGGCTCGGTACGCTGCGTAATTACACCGAATCGTACATTAAAATGGAGATAAAATGTATGTGAATCATGAAAACACAGCTTCAGCCTGGAAATATTACCACAGAGATGAAAGACATACATTGGGCCACCCACTGCTCATGTGCCGCTGTGTTAAATCCTTGTTTGCCTTGAAGTAGTAGCGCCCAGGCTCCACTGTGTCGACTTATAATGCTGCTCTCAGTGTGAAAAAGTGCCTTAAATATTTATCCAGAGGTTTATAGCTAACTGTAGCATCACACAGACTGCTGCTTAGTGCCACCGTTTAGACAAAGATGACTGTGGCCAGAAAAATATATGACACAAATGTCCGTTTTGTGATGCTGTCATAATAAACATCAGTGTTTGTTTTTAAATTGCAGTGTATTTTGGGTAATTTTTGTGGCATCTAGTCACACTCTTTGCATGTGAATAATCTATCTATGAACAAACCCTGTGGAAATAGATTTCATTTCACTTTTTCACAAAATCAATTCATAATTACCTCTAACCTTCAAGAAAGTCTGCTCAAATTAAAAACATGACCTTTCTGCAGAAGAGTTAAGTTTGTCCTCTCTGTGCTTTTTTTTTTTAATAAAACACAGTTCTGTGTAAAAGTGTTAGACAGGTGTGAAGAAGTAAAGTAAGAACGCTGTCAACAATGGACACTTTAAATGTGTTTTTAATTAATTTACAAAATGGAAAAGTGAGTAAAGAGACAAAAAGTTTAAGAGTGATCACAGAACAGTGATGGAGTTTAGTCCAGTCTGGTCTGGTTTTGTCTGGGATTACATGGTCTGGTTTAGTCCAGTCTGGCCTGGTTCTAGCTGGGATTACATGGTCTGGTTTAGTCCAGTCTGGCCTGGTTCTAGCTGGGATTACATGGTCTGGTTTAGTCCATATTTGGTCTGGTTTTGTCTGGGATTACATGGTCTGGTTTAGTCCTGTCTGGTCTGGTTTTGTCTGGGATTACATGGTCTGGTTTAGTCCAGTCTGGTCTGGTTTTGTCTTGGATTACATGGTCTGGTTTAGTCCAGTCTGGTCTGGTCTTGTCTGGGATTACATGGTCTGGTTTAGTCCAGTCTGGTCTGGTTTTGTCTGGGATTACATGGTCTGGTTTAGTCCAGTTTGGTCTGGTTTTGTCTGGGATTACATGGTCTGGTTTAGTCCAGTCTGGTCTGGTTTTGTCTGGGATTACATGGTCTGGTTTAGTCCAGTTTGGTGGTTGGGGTTACGGTTGGTTTAGTCCAGTCTGGTCTGGTTTTGTCTGGGATTACATGGTCTGGTTTAGTCCAGTTTGGTCTGGTTTGTCTGGGATTACATGGTCTGGTTTAGTCCAGTTTGGTCTGGTTTTGTCTGGGATTACATGGTCTGGTTTAGTCCAGTCTGGTCTGGTTTTGTCTGGGATTACATGGTCTGGTTTAGTCCAGTCTGGCCTGGTTCTAGCTGGGATTACATGGTCTGGTTTAGTCCAGTCTGGCCTGGTTTTGTCTGGGATTACATGGTCTGGTTTAGTCCAGTCTGGCCTGGTTCTAGCTGGGATTACATGGTCTGGTTTAGTCCAGTTTGGTCTGGTTTAGTCTGGGATTACATGGTCTGGTTTAGTCCAGTTTGGTCTGGTTTTGTCTGGGATTACATGGTCTGGTTTAGTCCAGTTTGGTCTGGTTTTGTCTGGGATTACATGGTCTGGTTTAGTCCAGTCTGGTCTGGTTTTGTCTGGGATTACATGGTCTGGTTTAGTCCAGTTTTTCCTGGTTTTGTCTGGGATTACATGGTCTGGTTTAGTCCAGTTTTTCCTGGTTTTGTCTGGGATTACATGGTCTGGTTTAGTCCAGTTTGTCGTGGTTTTGTCTGGGATTACATGGTCTGGTCTGGTTTAGTCCAGTTTGGTCTGGTTTTGTCTGGGATTACATGGTCTGGTCTGGTTTAGTCCAGTTAGGTCTGGTTTAGTCCAGATCCTTCTCAAACTGAGACAGAGGAACTGCTCGAACTGTTGCTGTTTTGACCAAATATTGATTTCTGTTTTTTCACTTTTCATTTTGTAAACTAATAAAAACAGACTTATACTTTATAGTTTACTTTTTATATCCACACCTGTTTATTTTGTGGCTGCAGGCTATAAGCATCACATTAGCCGGTCGTGTGCAGCCAGAACTGAAATGTCCAAACATAAAGGAGGCTCGATGAGTTGAAAACCTGCCAAATGGTTTCGTCCTGAGATCCATAAACAGAGCCACACACTGAATAAGCCTCAGTAACAGTGAGAGTAGTGTTCGGTCTTACCTCTGCAGAGCCAGGATGCTGCCCAGGTTCCTGTACAGAACGATGCCGGTCACAAACGTCGAGGAGTCGTCTGCGTCTGAGAGACACACACAGAGACAAGGTCAAAGTCAAAACACAAAGGTAGCGTTCTGGAGCTAGTGTTAGCGCAGTGGGCCGCCGTGCAGGGAAAATGCAGGTCACCCACGCCGCCTTAGCTCCCCGTGAGCTCTTTTTACTGGAGCTGGCCTACATGACTACTCAGCTATAAACACGGGCTCTACTGCGTTTCACGTACGCACAACTGCACACTTCAGACCTGCTCCGACATCACACACACACATATGAGAAGTTAAAAGCGTTGCGCGGTCACTTTTCGAGCACATTACAGTCGACACAACACACCGAGACGATATTCGGTCTTTTATGTTTTCATGTGATATGATTACGCTCATTTCTGTAACGACTGCACTGCTGTTTAACGTAGATCTGTTTAGCGTGGCTCAGAAAATGTGTATGTAGTGAAAGAAAAGCAAAGAGTGGAAGTGGTTTCTTGTTTCTTGTTCAGGAGATTATTGCTAAATCATATTATTAAATTAGTTTAGATGTTAATAATTATAAAAATGTGTGAGGATGTAGTTATAACTTGGCTTTGTTTACTAAAATAATAATGCATTAGTGTGGATTTACCCAGAGACTGAAACAAATTCTTAAATGGATCCACTTTCACAGTCGGCTCTGTTTGAGTAAAATATACATTTCACATTTCACACAAAACACTGAGGGGAACCCATTTTGTTGAGGATTTAAATAGTATTGTCTATTACCTTTTACAGACTATGGCCTGTCGTGTATTATAGACACATTTGAAGCTTGACATTTCTTTTACAAAGCTTTCAGGTTAATGGCATACTTTGCTTTTTTATAATAACACAATGGTACTCTACATGTTTCACCTTTAATGAGAGAATCTTTTATTTAGATTCAGCTCCGTTCACATAAAAGAAGATAAAATGGATTTAACTACGGCCTTTTGAGTTGCTTCAATATAATTTCACATTGATAGTTATGTCCAAAGGCAGCAGTGATGAGAGCTGAGGTGTCAGATCCAAAAGTTATTTAATGAATGAATGAATAAGAATTAAAGAAAAGTGTGTCTGTGTCCATCTGCTGAACCATCTGAAGGTAAACAGCTCTTTTGCCCTCACTAACTTCGGAGCAGCTTGTGAATTTAGCAGCGAGTGTCGTCCAACAGCTGACCTCCCGCTGGCTTCAGGGAAACCAAGCACCTATTTAAACTCTGTGGTTATGTGCACACTACGTTTAGAGTTTTCAGACTTTTGAAGAGTAAACACAGACAAGGAGATGTAGCTAATGTTAAATCCAAATCAAATTATTACTGTTAGACGTGGATTATTTTAGGATCATTTCATTCTTCGACATTGTTTTAACATGAAAACACACGAGTACAGACAGACCCATGTGTGTTGAGCATTAGGCGTCCCATTCACACACTAACAGACTGTCCCGGGCCAGTCAGACCGAGCCTGGAGGGGCTTCCACCGCCGATTCAAAAAGAAATCCAGAGCCAAGTGTCCATCATATCGTTCCACATATCATTGTTTGTTTGATGCAAGAGCTGAATAGCTGTTTGCACATGTGTTAGCTCAGGCGTGACGTGCTTTTTTCACATGATTTCACAGATTACAGGAACAGGCTGAGCTACATTTCATGACATAAGCATGTTACATCATTGTGGTATTTCCAAACAAATATAAGTCAACATTAAACTGACGTCACAGGCTGTAGTTATTGGATATACACAGGGTTTATAGCTCGGTGCAGAACCAGAGAGTGGTGCTCAAATGAATAGAACTAGACGACTTGTAACATCAAGTGTGCGTTAATGTACTCCATTACCGCTGAACAAAAGCACACAAGCCCGGAGTGGGGTAAACATCATGCAAATTTAACGGAGGCCTGGCTCGTGTGTCAGGTGTGATCCCAGACGTGAACGTGAAGCCTGTTAAAGTACAGCCAAATGAACTGAACCGGACGGTGCTTCTGCAAATGCGGGACAACGACGGCTTTGTTTACTTTTATAAATGTTGTTTTCCACACTGAGGATGTTTAGTGTCGTTCGGTTCAAGCTTTAAATCTTCTGTGGTGAATGTGAGGCTGACCCCCTTAAATCTGTGAGTGCTCCACTGCTGTGAGGGTGACAGTATCTGGAGGTGTCCCGTAGCGAAGGGCAAACGAGGGAGACATCCTCCTGCTGGAAACCTGTTTGTTTATTGTTTTCACTTGTCTTTTAAAACTAATGTTGTTTACCGTCTAGCGGTCAACCAAATATCATCACAAGACAAAGGCAGGCAGTGGACATTTTACATAATTCATTGTCCTGCTTTATGACTGTGCCTATGATCTTTTACTAGCCCTACACTCATATATTATAGATTTAAACGTAACTTTTTATTGTGATTTCACACAGAACACACTCAAATCCAACAGTTTAGGTACTAGAGACTTTGGAAACACTAAAGACACTTGTCAGACCCTTGTGTTTTCTGTATTTGTTCATATTTTTGACCAAGAGATCCTTTACTCTACAGCACATTCTTCAAAATTAAACAGTAGTGTAAATATAGTCTGTATAAAATTAAATTCATGTTGGTATCTGCAGCAATTTTGCCTTTTTGTCATAATCACAGTCTTTTATTCATCCTATTCTCGATGCATGTTATTTGTGTCAACTCAAGTCATGTCACAGACCTTTTACTTCATTCCTTGTCGTTTCTCTGGCTCTGATCGCCCTAAATATTCACATTATCCATTTTACAGATAAGGCAAGAACAATTCACAAGTAAGTTTATGATTCCAAGTAGTTTGTAAAAGCGTTTCATCCACAGTGTCAGCTCAAGGTGCTTTACAAGGTCGGTCTGCTGCTGCTGAATAAACAGGTGGCTTTATATTTTTACTTCGTCAAAGACAAAACAAGCTCGGTGCATAAAGGTCGGTGTTATTGACCCCGGTTTGGCCTGTCAGGTCACATCAGTGCTGCCCCGGACTGACCACTGGGGCTTATTTAGGAAGCACACAGCCTCTTGGAAAACATCACAGACACTGCTTAGAAATGCAGCTCACTTTATGTTTGTTATTGTTGGATCTACAAAAAGATATCAATCCAACTCTGAATTGCTGCACGTTTTTAATCATTTGAGGGCTAAACCAGAACTTTTAATGTCTAATATAAGTTAGGGATGAACCATTAAACTAAGTCTAAATACAGGTTTAAAAGCAGGACTGAACTAAAAGTAAATCAGCTCTAAACCCAGGACTAAACCAGAGTTAAAACCAGCAATAAACTGTCAAAGCTAACTTTTGCAAGCTAACAAAAGTGGTTTATAACCCCAGGAGATACTTTTCTAATGAAACAGACACAGCTATGATAAAAACTGAATGAACTTCAGCTTCTTCGTCAACTCTTTGCACAAAAAACGACCTCCTTTTACCATTTATTGGGCATATATCATCCATTTTAAAGCCAGAGCCCATTCACCCGTCCAAACCCGTCCTCAGATATCCGCTCTGATCCGCATGGGCACGTCCAGGTCGCACACATAAAGACACCGCTGTCACTGTGGAGGCACATTTCGCAGCTGGGGACCAAACTGCCTCTAATTGGCCCTGATTGGCTCCTGTTGACTCCTGATTAAGAGTGACGGCCTCATTAACATGCGAGCGGTTACCCCTCTATCTTTAACGGCCACAAACGTCCCGAGTGACAAACAACACCGCGCTGAGTACCTGCCGAAAAGCACCGGGCCCAGCTGGGACTGTAATGATGCTTACAACTTTTAGGCAAATGCGCCGCAATAAGAGCCTGATGCTTCTGAAATTATACTAAATACAAACATCACAATGAGAAGCTTCCATGTGACTTCTTCATTTGCATAAAAACACTTCAACTGAGCCCAAAATACTTCATTAACATAAAAGCGTATATTTCGTTTACGAAGCACGAGCTCAGGGCCAAAAAGGTTGGACAGATGGAGCTGAACGTACAACAACAGCGTGAGCGGTGAGGCCGGGTTAAATCAAGAACAAAAGCAGACTTGTTAACCCACACATATTGCAGGATGTTTTGAGCAAACAGTTTGACTACACACAGCTCAGATGTCATAAATCCTTCGAAAACACAGACTTAAACCATCTGCGCGCAAAGAAAGAACAAGCTTCTCTCACTGGGTTTAAAAAGCTATGTAATAGTTTTTATAGCAATGCATCACCAACGCTACTTTCCTCCGAGCATCTGGCCTGTTAAAAGCCGCTGATGCTGAAAATCGCTTCCTCCATTTGGTTTTTTCCTGGGATTTCTACCGAGAACAAATGTTGCTGTAGATGAGGACCGCTGTAAATTAAAGGTGAACGGTTCGTCCAGTTGTTTTTGTTCATTCTGTTCATGGTTTACATTGACCTCAGGAAGCAGAAACTAGATCCAATTTGGGTCAGATTTGTTTAAGTTAACGTGAAGAGGCCAGACCACATCTTGCTTAATCAATTTTACTTTAAGAACAACTATTTACTTTCTGCCATTTAATCATGAGAAGGATCTGAGCCTTTATTTCCTGCAAACTCAAAAAATCGTCTGAGAGTCTGGCTGACACTGTTGATTGTCAATGAACTCCTCCAATAACAGTAACTTTCTTGTTTCCAGGACGAGAGATTACGTAAATGACACACTTTAAAGCACTTAAATAAAGGTTGCACAAATAAGCCAATACTCCGGACCCTTGCAGAGTCAAACAAAATACAACAAAATGCACTAAAATGACCCTATTGTTTCAGAAGACATGTTTTTTTTTAATCCAAACTTCCCGCTGGGACAGTCTCCACTTTTAAACAAACGTTGTCTGTGAATATGGTGCAGGTCTGTAGAGGGAACAGCGCCCTCTACTGGATAAAAGGTAAGCAGTGCCACTTTAATGCTCTGCTCTGAGATAAATGAATATGGATTAGAATAGGTCTATATTTGTGAATCTCTATATCAAATATGAGCACAATAACACATTTTCTGTGGTTTTCTGTTTTTAAATTGTGTTCAACTTTTATACAATTCCAAATTTGGACAATAAGCACAAATCCTAATATTTTTTTAACAAAATAGACATAACATACACGTACATACTACACTTTTAACATAAATTTGCATAATGACCTAAAATAAACCAAGATGAATACACACAAGTCCCTTATTTGTGTTTATTTTTCTGTGTATGATATGAAAGTATTATATATTAAAGTCCCTTTCTGTGTAGGCAACAAATAACTGTATGAATGGCTTTACATTAACATTTTATGAAACTTGCCCTGGCCTTTTCCAAGACATTGTTCCTGTTTTGCTGTACAGCTACTCAACAGCAGGAGACGGGGAATGATTGAAATTTTTTCCGTGTGTTTTATTTGCAACATAAAATACAACCAGCTCAGTGTGTGCTTGTCAGGACGGCAGATTAATGGCACCGAACAATTTCATAAATGAGTCACTGTTCAGAAGGACTGCTTTGGATTTAAAAGACCCCTCTCGAAAAGACACACAACTAATTCATTACCAATCCACTTAAAATCATGCTGCAAGATCCTGACGAAATGAAAAAAAAATGCTAAAAGCTCATTGGTTACTGGTTTTACTGGTTTGTGAGGAAATATATTTGCTCCTACCTGGCTTCCCAGTGACCAGGATGTTCTTGGGGATGGTCACTCGGTCCTCGGAGTTACGGGCCCAGTCCACCATCCCTCTCCAGCCTTTCATCGGGAAACTAACATCTGCGTGACCTGCCACTGGGCGCTTATGGATGCTTAAAACTGCAAAACAGAATTAGAGTAATGGTTACACTTTGATTTAAAAGAATAACGACATTTTTTATTAATATCTCTGTCTGTTTCAGTGTCTGTTTCTCCCAAATCAGCTCTGTTCTCCTTGAGCTGGAGGGATGTGGAGGGCTGAGAGGTGGAATGTTGTGGACGGAGGTGGAGGGTGGGGAAGAGGGTTGAGGTTGTGTGAGGAGAAAGTGGTGGGTTGTGGGACGGAGGGTGGAGGTTGGGGGGGGGACAAGGGGGGGGGGGGGGGGGAGGAGGGGGAGGGGGGGGGAGGGGGGGGGGGGGGAGGGGGAGGGAGGTTGTGGGACGAGAGTGGAGGTAATTGTGGGACAATGGTGAAGGTTGGGGATCAGAGGTGGAGGGTCCGGGGCGAGGTGGAAGTTCAGGGAGGTGGAGGTTGTGGGACGAGCTGGAGGTTGTGGGACGGAGGTGGAGGTTGTGGGACGGAGGTGGAGGTTGTGGGACGAGGTGGAGGTTGTGGGACAGAGGTGGAGGTTGTGGGACGAGGTGGAGGTTGTGGGAGGAGGTGGAGGTTGTGGGACGAGGTGGAGGATGTGGGACAGAGGTGGAGGTTGTGGGACGAGGTGGAGGTTGTGGGACGAGGTGGAGGTTGTGGGATGAAGTGGAGGTTGTGGGATGAGGTGGAGGTTGTGGGAGGAGGTGGAGGATGTGGGACAGAGGTGGAGGTTGTGGGACGAGGTGGAGGTTGTGGGACGAGGTGGAGGTTGTGGGATGAAGTGGAGGTTGTGGGATGAGGTGGAGGTTGTGGGAGGAGGTGGAGGTTGTGGGACAGGGTGGAGGTTGTGGGACAGGGTGGAGGTTGTGGGACGAGGTGGAGGTTGTGGGATGAAGTGGAGGTTGTGGGACGAGGTGGAGGTTGTGGGACAGGGTGGAGGTTGTGGGACAGGGTGGAGGTTGTGGGACGAGGTGGAGGTTGTGGGATGAAGTGGAGGTTGTGGGACAGGGTGGAGGTTGTGGGACAGGGTGGAGGTTGTGGGACGAGGTGGAGGTTGTGGGATGAAGTGGAGGTTGTGGGACGAGGTGGAGGTTGTGGGACAGGGTGGAGGTTGTGGGACAGGGTGGAGGTTGTGGGACGAGGTGGAGGTTGTGGGATGAAGTGGAGGTTGTGGGACGAGGTGGAGGTTGTGGGACAGGGTGGAGGTTGTGGGACGAAGTTGAGGTTGTGGGACGAGGTGGAGGTTGTGGGACGGAGGTGGATGTTGTGGGACGAGGTGGAGGTTGTGGGACGAGGTGTGGGGGTTGTGGGATGGGGTGGAGGTTGTGGGACGGAGGTGGAGGTTGTGGGACGGAGGTTGAGGTTGTGGGACGAGCTGGAGGTTGTGGGACGAGGTGGAGGTTGTGGGATGAAGTGGAGGTTGTGGGACGAGGTGGAGGTTGTGGGACAGGGTGGAGGTTGTGGGACGAAGTTGAGGTTGTGGGACGAGGTGGAGGTTGTGGGACGGAGGTGGAGGTTGTGGGACGAGGTGGAGGTTGTGGGACGAGGTGGGGGTTGTGGGATGGGGTGGAGGTTGTGGGACGGAGGTGGAGGTTGTGGGACGAGGTGGAGGTTGTGGGACGGAGGTGGAGGTTGTGTGACGAGGTGGAGGTTGTGGGACGGAGGTGGAGGTTGTGGGACGAGGTGTGGAGGTTGTGGGACGAGGTGGAGGTTGTGGGAGGAGGTGGAGGTTGTGGGACAGGGTGGAGGTTGTGGGACAGGGTGGAGGTTGTGGGTTTTATCCGAGGGTCAGCGGGGCCAGAGCAGACTTTGTGATGACTGCGGTGCTTTATTTTTCCCAGATTTTAAGAAAAACTTCAACTGAAAAGCGAAGTGTTTGTGGATCTAAGCTCTCAGGAGACTCCTCCCCGTTAGCGCTCCCCGCGGCGCTGGGGAGCTAACGCTAAACGGGCCTTTGATCTCTGCTTGTTGTTACCAAGAATAAAATAATTTAGCCGTTCACAAGTGCACAAGGAAACAATTTACACCTACATTAGAACTTATGTGAACTGGACCAGGCTTTGTGTCAGTGCCAAAGAAAACTGAAAACAAAGACTGCAACTGAGATCTTAATTTGTTTTGGTTTAACAAATTAATCTTATTATCTTCGGAAAAAACTGTAAAAGCTTAATTATGCTAATGTTTATAATGTTTTAGGAGAAAACTGCAAAAATCTATTATTGTTGTACCAGTCACGTGTCTATTTAACATAACAAAAAAATAAAAAAAAATAAAAAATTTTCTTGAAGTGAGGTTATGGAAATGTATTGATCCAGGCCATAGGGATGATTTCTTTTTAATACAAATAATTGTTGTCGTCAGGACCATGAATAAGGCTGAAAACAATCATACAGAAACAATACAGTCAAATACATTACATTTATGATATATGAAGGGTGTATATACTATCTTCCAATCAAAACACACTGGAGACAGGAGTTGTGCAGTTGTGAAAAATGCCAAATATAGGTCAGTATTTTAATTTAAATTCATTTTTTTGACATATTACTGTATTCACAATAAGATTTCCCTATTTAAGTTAATTTTTAAACCATAACCTAATATTTTTCTTTCTCTGAATACCTTCTTTATGATGAAATTCCCTGAAAAATTTCAACACACAATGAAAAAAAATGCACTTTATTAACAAACCCTGTGCATTCACATCAATCACTAAAGGGCACGATATGAACAAAGATAAATGTAAATGACTCTGGTTTATCCAACACATATTCCAAGTAACTTTCTTTGGATCTATTGAAGATACTGTGTCTTTTTGCTGTTTACTTTATCATCAAACACTAAAGGGCACCTTCAGCATCAATGGACAAAGAGACAAAGGCAGTATATAATGACTTATTATGGCTTGGTCCATCCATGTTGTCCTATTATTTATCTCTCTTCTGCTGGAATGACATTTAGCTGCTAACATCAGATTTAAACTCTCAGTGTGTGTCTGCGTAACCCGCTCTTTTCGTGTCGCCATTGTCGTTCTTAAAGTCTTCCCAAAGAGCGACGGCGATAAACACGTTTGTTTTGATAAAGCGTGGAGATGTACACCATAGACGGGAGGCTCACCGAGGTTATCAGTGACTTCATACATGTCCTGAAAGTCTTTCATCCTCAGACCGATGACGTCCACGAAGTCTTCCACCAGACGAAACAGCTCTTTGATGTTGGGCCCCAGCTGAGAACACACACAAACACACAATAACAGAGCGGATAATCTCCAGAAACACTGACATACAGCCATGATATTTACAAAGAACTAGATGCAGCTAGAATATTTCTCATATCTTTTTAAATCTGTGGCCTTTCTAAGCTTGTACACGTCATTAACTACAAACCACAGGACCTTTGCACATTTCGACACACAGAACATTTCCTGCATTTGATTCTATTGCAGATTTAAAAGCAACACTATTTACCTTTTCATTTGTGCCCTCAATGCAAATCCACTCTTTGCAAATTATGACTTGTAATATGTGTTTTTTATAAAGTAGATGCATCAAGCTCTAGTGAGATACATATTCTCACTGGAGGCTGGTCTATCCTGAGTTATATGGTGGATTATTTGGTGAATTGTGCACACTGAGTCTATAAAAAAGGGTTTACTCTCACTGTTTCATGTCGAGGACCTACAAAATGATGAATGAAGTTAACAGAAGAGAGGCTAAAGGGCACCAGCATTAAGACTTCAGAGTTTAGATTGAGAGGTGCATATATTGTGTAAAACCTGGTTAAATGAAATGGAACCATTTGTCAAAATTAAAGTTTTCATCAGTGTTTAATCACATCACACTTCATATTGCAAAAATAGAAAGTGAAGTGCAATAGAACCCATTTAAGAGGCCATTTTAGTTGTTATATAAGTGTGTTATATATGTGTTATAGTGCATCAACAATATGTAAAAATAAACTCTTCAAATTGGTTGTTTATTGTCTCTTTAAAACCTTTATAAAAGATTGTGTTGAGTTGTTGAAGTTTGATGAATAGAGACTGGGGTGTTAATAAAATATACAGAAAAAATCAGAAAAATCAGAAAAATGCTCTGATGTTTCCTTATTACATTTTTTTATTCGAATTACTTAAACGGGTAGTATAGTCAGTACGTATGAAAGTTTCATTTATGGCTAATATTTCAAGATTATACACTAAATACATAGGTTTAACTTGTTTAATGGGAGCATAAAATAACAAACACATGGGTAAAAGAAAAAAGTGAAATTATGTAAAAACTGTGGACGTCTGGAAGCTAAGCGCTGTTGGCAAAAGCTGACATGTCGGAATAATCTCAAGTGCTCTCCTTCACAGTATCTCTGTCATGTTTGTAGGAGGATTATGTTTATAAGTGTGAATTTGCATTCGAAGGCTACTGTAGCTCTCCCTCACAGTGTTTTGAGGACAGCAGGCTGTTTTCTTTGGCGTTGTTATGATGGCCGTATGCTGAGGCTCTAGAGAAATGCAGTATGGAAGAAACTCGGCGATAAACAAGTGGAGCGCTCGGCAGATGGACGAGTGGGTGTTTGCTTTGACTCGGTTACTCATTAGCTCCTATTTCTGTCCTTCTCCGCGTCCACCTCTGTCAGTTTGAAGGGATCCAGGTGGGCAGCGGTCCACCTGCTCCTTTGTCACGGCACCTCACGCAATGAGACGCTTTATGTGCGTCGTTATTATAGCCGTACGCAACTTTGACAAAGAAAGTAATCACAAATGAGGCGGAGACTTGACACTCACCAGTTGTGCTTCCTCCCATCGGTCCCGGTTCTCCTCCATGAGCAGGTTACTGACAGACTGCACAAAGTTCTGGGAAACAACAGAGATGCGTTTTAAAATGCGTCATAGTTTGGATTCTGATGATTTTTGTGAGTAGTAGTAAGAGTAAGAATATTAAACACAACGGCATCAAAGTAAATCTTTCTAAACTGAGCCCAAGATGTAAAAGGTTATCTTTTTTTTTTTTTATTTGTTTGTGTTTCAGGGTCCCGTTCCTGATCTGAGCATATTTGTAAATTATGGGTTGACAAAAAGCTAAAGTTATATCTATTTGTATAGTTTATTCATGTCTCACACGTAAATAGTTTCAAATTTTCTTTTTTTATGATGTTGGTTAGTTTAAACGATTGTTGCCCTGCGTATTTTTTCTTTCAACGAACTGATTTTATGTGAAATTGTCATGTGTGCAAGATTTTATTAAAGCAGCACTGCATAACTTTTGGCCAGTAGAGGGCGCAGGTGCCTCTTTTTGCAACTGGACAGTGAGAAGCACCATATTGTTTACAAGTAGAGACTATCCAAGTGGCACGTTTGTAAGAAAAGAACTTCTGAACTTCTGTCTTCTGAAACAGTAGGTCATTTTAGTTTATTATGTACAATTACGTACAAATTATGTGTTTTTTTATTGTAGTGTGGAGAGTGTGTCACTATAATCTCTTGTAATATGTCACCTTCCTGGAGCCAGTACAGTTATATTGGAGGTTTCTGTCCAGCTGAGGGTATATGATTCTACTGATCTCAGGTCTAAAAACCATTAAATTATTATGAGAATATATATTTTTGGGCTAAAAGTTACACAGTGCTCCTTGAAAATGGTCTTGAAATGATCTAAATTAAAGCAACTCACCCTCGATCATGTTCTTAAGAAGAAGAAAATCTAGCACATACTCACACATCTTCTAATATTTCCATAATGTTATTATTTAAAGTAGAAGCTGGTTATGTGTTTCGTGTTCTTTTGTGTTCATTCACCCTTGTGTCTGCTCCGCTCGGGCTGTAGTACGCTCTCCTGAAGATCTCCGTCATGTTCTTGAGCACATCGATGGTGGCCAGCAGGTCGCCGCTGTAGCTCGTCCCATCGCTGGACGTCACTCTGAGTTTGGTCATGACTTCAGAAACTCCATCTCCCACAAGCCCCCGCTGCGCTTTAGACAAATGCTCCCGAGTCTAACAGAGAAAGAGGCAGCTTTTTACAAATCAAAGACACTTCATTTATGTTGATGTATTGGTGTAAAACATTGCTGCTTTTGAAGAATTTTGCCTCAGGCTTTTAATTTTGCATCGTTTATATTAAAAACACTGGCAGTACGAGACAAGAAGAAGGTTTTGACACAAACTATGGAATATAATGTAAAAAATGTATTGTAAATGCAATGTGTTTTCCCCTTGACACATCTGAAAAACTCAATGTCGTAATATGGAACAAACAAACTTACCAAAGTTTGAATGCTGCGATAATCATTAGAGATACATTTCATATAAGTTGGATTCTCCCAGAAGGCGATGCCCTCCTCGTCGAGTGTGCAGCGCCGCAGGATCAGACCTGTCCCGAGAAACAAAAAAACACTATTTAAGAGGAGTCTGCATCTAGCTTTAGAGATGTAATAACTTTGATTCATGCAAAAACACACTTAGTTCTGCAGCAATTTGGATGTTAAAGTCAGAACTCGAGACCAGTCTAAAGGTGTCTTGGTCTTTTTTCAGATTTTAATGATTTAAGTTTTCAAACCAAGACCGCAGCTGTTTCATTTATCAACATTGGCATCTCACGCTTGACTTGGACAGGGTCTTTTATTTTTGAACAGTGAGAACTTACCCGCTGCATTTGGAGGACACCTGACCGCTGCTGTATCTCCAGCTGGAGTCATCTTCCAAACCACGTTGTTAAAATTGTCTTCTCCACATATTTCATGAGGTTCTGTTCAGAGAATAACAGGAAGCACACTGCCATCTTAAAACCGTTTCTTTATTTTATCCCTAATATTTGGGAAAAATACATTTGCGTGCACTGACCCGGACACCTTTTTTCATTACAGCGCCGGACCTCCTCTCGATCTCCTGGACAGGCCAGCCCTCCGAAAAAGGGCCCATAACAAATCCTGTTTCTCTGCTGGCTGCCTCCTCCACAGGTCTTTGAGCAGCCCGACCACAGAGACCAGGGCTGCCACTTACCATCCACTGAGTAAACACAGAGAATGGTACAGAACTTGACTAAATTAACAACTTTTACTATTCAATGACAAAAAAATGGAATGAGATTGATGCAGTTCAGTTACAATATCTTATACAGAAGTCTTAACTGGGACCTTCACTTGGCTAAATGCAATAGCTGAAGCGTGCACATTAACATAACTCTATAAACTAGTTGAATTCATACCCGGACACTCTCCGAGGAAGCAGTCGACAGTTTCCATCCAGTCCCCCTTGCACTCTGAGCCCCCGTACGAGGGGCCGTTACACTCCCTGGTTCTCTGCATCGTCCCGTTGGAGCATGTGGCCGAGCACGAGCTCCAGCTCGACCACTCGTTCCACACGCCGTCCACTGGGAGCAACAACGCCGGCAACAACAACACAAATCACAGCAGACACTTGTTTTTTAGTGAAGCTGTAAAAAATTAATCTACGGGCAACACCAGAGCACCTTGTTTTGATTTAATAGTTGGTTGGAAGTGGTTAAAAAAGACCAAACAAACACTTAAAAAGGACAAGTGGCACTAAATAGTCTCTTCTGTCTTTTTCAAGTTACAGTATCTTTAAGGTTTGGTAGAAAAACAGGAAGAAAGCGCCATGATTTTGCTCTTTCACAGTAAAAGTTGTACATTTTTGATACATATTGAGAAAGGTATGTGTGAATCTGTCCCGTTTTGAAATGTCATCCTCGTGTTCCTCACCTGGACACACAGCTATGTTGCAGAATTTAGTCTGTTTCTCTGGGCCTTCACAGGGGTCTCCGTCAAACTGTGGAGGGGTACAGGTGCGTGTTCGGGACCTGTATCCCCGGCCACATGTTGAAGAGCACAAACTCCAGGGCGACCACTCGTCCCAAGCACCATGCACTGTAATCAGAGCGGCTAGTGTAGGAATTATACAAAGACATTGACTAGACTGACAGGTTTATGGACGGGGCTTGACTTGCCATCTCTGGGATCTGGTATGAGTCCCTGCATGTTGGAAAGCCTGGATTTTCTCAACTATGGCCAGAGCCCTGCTCTATTCTTCAACCAGGTTATAAAATATCCAAAGAGATTTGCTTGAGAAGTGCTTGACGAGTGGGGAGTCAGAGGGTTTTAAATAAAGTGAAGGGGAGAGAGGGCTGGGAGCGGGCCAACACATTCTCATCTGATGGTGTAATATATGAATGTACAGTCACTCATCCTAGAATACTACCGCTTTAGGATTGGGCTCCAAAACTGTGTGGTTGCACTGTTGGTCTTATGCTCCATCTGATAGTCCAGCTAAATTGACACGTTAACACACAGTGATATTTGCAATAGCTTTCTGTGTATTGGAGCTGCAACATATTCTTATCACCACAACAGCATAGTGACTGCATTTATTTTATCAAGAAGAAAGCAAAATAAGTATGGTAATTTGCTCCAACAAAATACTGATCAAACTAAATCAAACTGAACCTAAACTTCTAGCTCTGAGTTCAGAGTCAGACTGATGCAATCCCGTCTCACTCATAACTGCATGAAGGCACTATATATGTACGTATTCTCTACCGCTGTTGATTTAAGGTTAACAACCAGACCAACCAGACAGTGGAAACTGAACATTTTCTATTGAAATCCTTGAAACTACAGCTTACAGGTTGTTTTAAAGTCTATTTCTTTCACAGAATGTTTTTCTTACAATGTTCTGTGAGGTGAACTAACTGTTTTCTTTCATTAAAAAGAACGCACAAGTTCCATTTGAAAACCAAATTACTTTAAATCTGGTAAATATAAAAGATTATAGTTTAAATTTAGGGGAAGGGGCATTGATACCCTCATTTTTGCATTTGAAAACTTCACCTAAAACCCTTAAAACAGAGTCAAAAAGCTCCTACTCCAACGCTACGGGTCATGTGTCCTTTCAGTGACTGTACATCGGTATAATGCACCATGGGAAAGAGAAGGGTCTCAGCGGGAAGGTGTCGTGGAGCCAGGAGGAGTGGCGGTGGGGAGGGGGCTTACCTGGACAAACGGCCGAGTTGTTGCAGGGTCTCTGCTCTCGAAGCGGCCCACTACACTGCGTGCTGTAGGAGGAGGAGACACAGAAACGAGTGCGACTCTGCCAGCCCTCCCCACACGTGGCAGAGCACACACTCCACGCGGACCACTCCTCACCTGAAGCACCTGAGTCTACTGGGAGCAAGGAAGTGGAAGGGTGGGGAAAAAGGTGGGGGGATAAAGGGACAGAGAGGACCAGAACTAATTAGCATGCGGGATACAGCCTCTCGCGGCCAAATAAGGAAGGGGTGGTGCTGTGGTGACGGGGGGAGTCTAGCTGTGGGACGTTACAGGGACCGCCTCCTTCATCCTTCATCCTTCTTCCTAGGTCCTAACCCTTCCTTCCTGCATATTTAGAGGTTTGGCCAAAGCAAGCTGCCTCCTTGATTTCTTTTAAAAACATCCCCTTGTCTTAAAATTATAATTTTGATCTGATCGTCAATAGCATTAAAATTATGATCTGATATAATAAAATTACACTAATAAAATTGTTAATGATGTATTAGATTACATTTGGAGGTATAAGGTTAATCAAAACATTACATTAAATGTCTGAAAACCACGAGAGGCATTTATTTATTCACAATATATGAGAGCTTGTATAACCTTACACTATTTAGGTTTACCTGTTCACGTCCCACTGACACTGTCTTTGACTTTTCTTTGTTCTGGCCTCTATTTAATACTGTTTTGTTCATAATAGTGCCTTATTTGTAATTGTACTGGACAAATCAAAAGCACTGTACTTCTGTCTTTTCTTCTTTTTTTTTTTGGTTAGGACACAGGGTCTTAATCTGTAAAGTGTTTGACGCAATTGTTTTTGTAATATTAGCAAAAAAAAAAATGTCTTCCCTCATTTATTTTCAAAGCATTAATGGCTACTATTAGCAGTTTTGTTTTCTTTAAAAATGCTAAATGTATCTCACCAGCTGTTAGCAACATTAGCTGTTAGCATTTGGAGGAAAGCCTGTTATTTTGATCAAAAAGTATCAGGATTTGAGGCTTTATATTAAAATATCTATATAAAAGGTGATATTTTTAAGTGCCAGAACCAGCCAGATGCCTTTAAGATCAAAAGTTGGTTGTTTTTACAATCTATATCTTTATATTACAAATTCTATGACAGGTTTTTTATGGAGGCACAATCTCAACTTCATCACGTCTTAATAAATAAATAAAACACACCTTTGCAGAAAAAGTTTGCCTCCTTTTGTATACAGCAAGGAGTAGGAATATAAACCGACCTTGACCCTAACACACTTTGGCTAAAAGGTTCCAGCGGCCAGATGCATTTTGTAAATGGTTATTTGTATGGTTGAAATAAACTAGGAGGCAGTTGGAGTGTGAAATGAGGTCTGACTGGGTTAATAACGAAGCCTGCTGCCACACTCAGCGTCTGGATGCTTCTTCTTGACCTTTTCCTGCTCTCGCCCTAAAAATATCTGACCAAAAAGATGAGGAGACACTCTCTTGTGGTTTAGCTGAGGCCTTTTGATTCACTGGGATTTCAATAAGAAACTGTGACATGTGCCTCTGTGCTTTTGTATTGGGACACATTCATGTTCCTTTTTGACCCTTTTAATAAAACTGGTCCCCACACATTCACTTAATTGTGTATAAGGTACAGTCTCTATACCATTTCCATTGTTTATTTCAAAGGAGGCGGCCCCTGAAAAGCTTCTTGTTCACCTCGTCTATTCAAGTCTTTCTATAGTGTCTCTCTTTAGCGGCAGGGCTCTGATGCCATATCCTCGACATTGACTTCCAGTAGAAGTGAATGCTTCTCTTTTAGGATATGTCACTCATCTTTTCTGCTCTCAGTGGCTGCCCATTCACAAGGTCAGCTGATCAATACAGGACAACATTGTCTATAGTTACAATGGTCTAAAAGGTGAAGCAGGGAGAGGTGAGCTACACAGGAAGTAGGGAGTTGAACAGTTAAAGTGATGCTCCACACAAACCCTTAGGTCATCTCTGGGTTAAAACATCAAGAAAACATCTGGTGGTTGGCTTAAAAACAACAGCTATAATAGAGTTCGCATTAAAAAGTCTGTCTTATAAATATCTGCAAAATGGCATATTAGATGAACTACCTCTAGGAGAAAAACGCCATCTTTTTGTGCAGTTTGCATTATGTCCAGTTTAGTTTATGATTGACTGGAAGTTTCTTGAACTGAGCCAGTCTTGCTCCTGCCCCGTTCACAAATAGGTGTTTATTTTTGAAAATGTTGGTTTAGCTGTTTTTACATCACACAAAACTCACTTTTCAAACATTCCTATTAAAAGTAGAGATTCTCAGAAACTCACTTCACTGCATTTATTTGTTAACAATAAAGAGCCTTCATGCAAATATCTATAGCAATGTCATAAACAATGATGGTGTTGGAGTTTCCATCCCATTTATGCTAAAATCTTGTCCACACAAATGATCAACCTAAATAAATGTCACTGTTGTTCTCTTATAAAGGCATATTATTCATCTTTACCTGGAGTATACTCTCAAAAACTGACACGACTTTGGCTAAACAACCACATTTCTTCAATCAACACATTTCAAGTTCAACCTTTAAGTGTTGTTTTTGTGTGGAGTATCACTTTAAGAGAGGTCAGGACTGTTTGATAAAGTGTTTACAGACCCAGCACAGCGTCCTGTCATGACTCAGAGAAAATACAACTGCACTATGTTGAGTCAGGGTCCATGTTGGAATTAGTCCATTGCTGATGATAAGGCACTACTTTGGGAGATTTTGATGGATGTATGGTTTGGTGTGGTGTTGTTTTTGATGGTGGTCACCCAAGCTGCCGAAGTGGCTGATGCATGGGATCCCGCTGCGTCCCGTTGTCTTACCTGTCTGCGGGTTTTGCTGTCCGCCGCGGGGCTTGTCTACGTCATCGCGCTTGCGGTTGTCCACCGAGCGAAGAGACTGGCTGCGAGAGAGATGGCGGCCTTTGCCTAAATGGAGGGGGCCGGAGGGAAGGAGGGGGCGGTGTTAGTTTCTTCATTCACTGGATAAGTCTTTTTTTTTTTTTTTTTTCTGGGACACAACCGTGACGTGATTGGTCACCCAAAACAGCATCAGCCAAACTTGGGACTTTTTGTTGTGCTGTTTGTGTTAATGTGCTGTGTGTGTTTTTAATGTATGTGGTAAAAAAAAGTACAAAAAAGCCTGTTCTTCACTGATGGCAACATGAAAAAAACGCATCTCCAAGAAAGAGCCATTCAAAAGACCAAAAGCAATTTCTGCAAAATAAAGTCATACAATTCAGTGAGAGCAATAACGTTTCTTTAAAATTGGCGACTCCATCATTGGGCGTTTTTTCTCCGTCCTTTAGCCCTTCGCAAAATGCTTTCGACAAACTATATGTATGGCCTTGAAAGCACGTCATTATTACTTTCATCGATCAAAGTCCCCTTTCCAACATGCACTCCTTAAGTCAAATACTGACTTATTGATGATGGATACACGGAATGAAAAAAGATGAGAGAAAGCATTGATCAGAACGAATGTGAAGACACACAGCACGCAACTGCAATTACAAAAGCTTCAGACAGATGGATGTGGTCACAGTTCAACACAAAGCGATGGCAGAGGTTCGGGAGCTCACCGGTGCAGGACTGAGGGTTACACGGGCGACCCTCTTCTAACACACCCTCACACAGGTAGGACTCCTCCGGCGGAGACTGACAGGTCCGAGTCCGGGTCTGAATCCCACCTCCACAGTCGCTGCTGCACTGGGCCCACTGGCTCCACATACTCCAGCCACCTAAAGACACACAAACAAGAAAAGGTTAGTCACTTGACAAATATTTACGATTGTTATTTCTTATTCAGAAGATGGGATCGCACAGTTACTCCTCGATGTTGATTGCGGTCGATTCTGCTCAAGTTCATTCACTTATTCGTCATATTCCTCAATTTTACAAAGTGCTTAACAATAAAAACGTCTACAGTAAAACAATAAAACAGCAGCAACAAAATTAATCGACGAGAGACTGACTGGGGTGAGTTTGCACAAAATGAGTGGCGTAAGTTCGAGGCAAAAGGCAAACAAAATAAGAGATTTAAAAGGTACATTTTGAGGAATAATTCACTTATAAGTTGGGAATATGTTTTAAAAGAGGACATCACTATAATAAATAATAGTAAATATGATAGAGACATTATCAATTGTCAAACCTGGATCCTTAGGCCACACCTAATTTGGTTATTTATTTCTTTTTTCAGTTTATGCACGTGACATAAACGCCTCATCTGTTAAATAATAAACAAGAGCACTGCTTAGTTCCATCTGTTTGTTACGGTTCTCATGAAACTACAACATGGAAGGCACCCCAAGCATCAAAGATACAACTTCCAACACAGTGTAATGCAGGTGTAATAAATCACAAAACAATTCCCACTTTAAACATCCCAACACACATAGAGAACCAGGTGGGCAGAACCATCAAAATACCCTGCGACATAAAACATGTCCTGACCGCCACAAACGCCTCACATCTGACGCAGAAGAGGCATCTGAGGGGAGTTTTACCTTTAAAAACAGAGGCGTGATGAATTCCATTGTCATTGTGAAATTCCCCATTTGGCCGTTGTGATTTAATGCGCTCCATTAAGATGTGTGCTGATATGAGGAGGAGCGAGTAAATGGCCCTCTATCTCTGTGTCCCGCGCGCTCATGAATGTTTAATGGCACAGACAGATGCCGTTCAGCCCCCACAGGCAGCGACAAATATGTATTAATCTGCATGAATAGAACATGAAGTTGGCCAACATCCAGACACACACGTTTTTAATTACCCACAAATCAATGTCCTTTGGGGTGAGGGCTGCAGGGAGGCGGGCTGCGGAGAGCACTTGATTCAGTCAAAGTCTAACACTCACAGCAGCGTGCAGTCGCCCCATGTCGACCGCAGAACTCAAACTTTACAGATTAAAGCAACTATAGATGTGTTAAAGCGCACATGTCAAACTCAAGGCCCTTTTATGTGGCCCTTAAATACATTTAGAAGGTGATAATTCTGGCATTAAGGTTTAATTGGATTTGAAAAGGTTTGATTTTTGCTACAAAGATAAGTCAAATATGTTAAAATCCATCCAAAATCTGTTAAAATCCAATTAAAACCTGTTAGAATCCATCTAAACTTGTTTAAATCCAACTAAAACATGTTCAAATCCAATTAAAACCTGTTAGAATCCATCTAAAACTTGTTTAAATCCAATTAAAACATGTTAAAATCCAATTTAAACCTGTTAGAATCGATCTAAAACTTGTTTAAATCCAATTAAAACCTGTTAGAATCCATCTAAACTTGTTTAAATCCAACTAAAACATGTTCAAATCCAATTAAAACCTGTTAGAATCCATCTAAACTTGTTTAAATCCAACTAAAACATGTTCAAATCCAATTAAAACCTGTTAGAATCCATCTAAAACTTGTTTAAATCCAACTAAAACATGTTCAAATCCAATTAAAACCTGTTAGAATCCATCTAAAACTTGTTTAAATCCAACTAAAACATGTTAAAATCCAATTAAAACCTGTTAGAATCCATCTAAAACTTATTTAAATCCAACTAAAACATGTTCAAATCCAATTAAAACCTGTTAGAATCCATCTAAAACTTGTTTAAATCCAACTAAAACATGTTAAAATCCATCTAAAACCTGTTTAAATCCAACTAAAACATGTTCAGATCCAACTAAACCCAGTTTCCATTAAAGGGGGTAATTGATGTTAAAGATAACTTTTGTAAGACTCAAATAAAGATGAAATCTCACATTTAAAATTCAATAAAAGCTTCCAAATGTCACCATCTTCAGATTCGTATTAACTATTGTGGCCCCTCACTTTTTTAAGTTTGACACCACTGTATTAAAGACATGCACCAAAAGACCTCAAAGCATATATTTGGTTGTTCATGATTAAACACAAGGAAGAAAAAGAGCATTTGAAGCGTTAAGTAGCTTTAAAAATCTGCTCAGCGTCATAATATAGCCCTGAAAACTTTGTATACTGCACTACTTTTATTTATAACCAAACTGCTTGAACTTTAAACTGAAAGGGCATCAATTTAATCGAAATGTAAAAGCACTTGTCATTCTGCATCTGCTAACTCTTAAGGACAAATAAATGATGTGCCCAGTGAATGTTATTTGTGGAGTTAATCAGCTGTAACTCTGCACAGAGCATTGATGCATGGTTTTTTGGTGTGTTACATTAAAAAGTTCTCTTTGGGGATAGTTTATTGGTGACTGGGAGGGAATGTAACTCTACTGTAATAATACTGCAGTCATTTTCTTGAATTGTACACATTTAATCTAGTGTTGAAGTCAGGACCATTAAGACAAGACACAGTCAAGTGCAAGATTGAACAATAATGGGAGAAATATAAGATAATATATGGTTTGGTAGCTTCTATTTCAACGTAAACTTACACACACCACTGAAAAACTTGTCAGTGATTTCCTTTCCGTCTCTGAAATGAAATTATCAGGCCCCAGTGATCACAGTCGATACGTGTTTGTTGTCAGCCGACTGACCGAGTGCAGCCCCGGTGTTTACTTATGGCTGTGAAATTGGATTTGCTCACGTTACTGTGACCACACTTGATCAACACGTAACCAGTCCGGAGCTGAAATAAATTGACCACGTTAGCGACTTGACAAGACATCAACAACGCAGAATAAAAACACAAAAGCAGCTTATCGGTAGTGAGGAAAATCCTCGTGGCACTGCTGAGACAGAACTGAACAATAATCCTGAAAAAAGAATACAATCCAGTTGAATAGTCTGTGAATAGGCAACTAAATCTGCATTTAACCAGTGTAATGCATTGACTTTCTCCATAGTTTTTCAAAGTCAAGATAAAGAATGTTTTGTGGAGAATTTTCTTGGCTACTTAATCAAAACCGAAACTGGCAAACCAATGCCTTTGAAGCATTGTAAACACGCCTCTGAAGTTAATTATTGAAAAGACAATCCAAGACAACGTTCGGGCGACTTTTCATTGAGGTTTCTGTGCAGCACTGGCTCTAATCCAGTCCATTTTCAGGAAGCATTAAGAGTTACCTTGACCTTGGGATCTCACCGCACAATAGACAGATGATTATAAATTTACTGGTCACTTTGCTGCACCCAGTGGGATAAAACATTCCGATTTTAATAGCCTCAGTGCGTTTCAGTCAATGTCACCCTTTGGACAAACAGCCATCTTTTGTAGCGGTAAGTAGGTAATTAAGCAATAAAAAGTGATTGATGGAGCACTGTTCAAAATAAAAGATACATTGCAATAAAAACACAGACAAGTGGCTGTCAATAAATCTTAAAAGATGGTAACGTTGTGTGCTCCACTGTTTCATTAACTGTTTGTGCTAGCGACAAACATGAGCGCTCCAAACCGAACGCAAGGTCGACTCTTTTCTTTTTAAAAAGAGTGGGTACTCCGTGTCGGACTATTCAGCCAAGTCCAGTCACCGGTTACAGGAATAAGCCCGTCACCATGGCAACAAACGAGCACCGTAACAGAGCGATGCACTAATCATGGAGTATGGTAACGAACACAGTTAAAAAGAGAGACAGACAGAGCTAAAAGTACCAAGTTAATTACAGGTCACATCCTGCACTTCCTTTTTGTTTAAACAATATGGCTCTAAATAAACACACTTTTTTTTTTTACTGTTGCGTTTAGTTTAGACAGTTTAATCACCTAAAGCTTATTGTAACAGGAAAATAAAATAAGTCAGCTTTAAAGGTGTACCATGGTATGTCTACATCATAATACTATAGTTCTATTTGGGTTTATTCACTTTGAAAGACAATAAAATGGATTGTTTCACTGATTTTTTTAATTGGATAAAATGTAAAGTAAATGATGGGTGCATTTCAAGAAGGTCATGGGTTCGAATCCCAGACTGACTGTTTATTGTATCTCTGTGTGGAGTTTGAATAATACTAGTCTGGTCATATTGCAAAATCTGTGTCAAACAAAAGTTAGCATTTGATAAAGTTACAGAATTTATTTTGTATTTTTTATTGTTAAAGGATGCAGTGCTCACTTTTATTTTATTTATTTATTTTTCTATTTATAAGGATTATATTGGATTTGACTGCACAATGGCTTACTCGGAACCTCAAAAGGAAAAAAAAAACATTTATTTATAAAAAATATATAATATAAAGTTGTTTTTTTTTAACATTTAGGATTCATCTGTAACTTATAACATTTAACAAAACATACTGACTCTTTGAGAAAAAAAAAACCCAAAAAACATCATTAGCTGACATGTTTGTGCTGTCAGTGAGTGGGTACACAACATTAGCAAGTGCTGCTCTATTTATGCAGGTTAGTGAAGAAGATAAACAAACTTCTGCATCCAGCAAGAAGTAAGAAGGCTTAGAGATTCCAGACTTGTTTCACAAATAACACTAAACGGAGGAACCGGACTCATACACAGATTGTTTTAGGTCTTGTATTTCCTCATTAAAGACACTTAGAGATGTGCCTGACAAGATTAGCATATGCAATGAAACAAACACAAAAGCAAATGTTCAGGTAAAATGCAAATGAAGGCATAGGTTCTAAGAAAACACTGCAAAATACTAACTCAAATCTTAGTGATATTGACTTGCGTGCTCAGATTTAACTGAATGGGAACTTTAGGTGCTTTAGTTGTGGCAAGAGGAGTGTATGTTTTTGATGACCCTCGTATTTAAGCTATATTATGACCTTATCTCTCTATGAACTCTCCTGTAAATATACACACCGTTTAAGTTAGTCGGTCGCACTAACTCCTGGAGCGTCTTGAGAAAAGCGGTCTTCTCAACGTGAACCTAACGCAGCTATTTCCGTCGCTTTGAAAACTACGATGCAGTACAATAACCTTCAGCTGCTCTCCTGAATCCTTCTGGGTCTATTGTGAACAAATATGCTTTATGAATGCAGAGAGGAAGATTAACTGCAGTTTGGAGCAAAGGACAGAAGCTCCTTATGTCAAACCAAGGCGAGGGAAAAACAACAGAGAGGGGTGGGTCCGCTTTCAGATAAGATTCATTCTTTAGCGAGAAAAAAAAAAGGACACGAGTGAACTTTTATCCACCTCCTGCCCGATAATCAGAAGCAGGGAGGGGAAAAACAGAGGGGAGTATAACAGGGTTGTCTTTTTTCTTTCAGTGCAAGGGCATTTTATTACAATAATTCAGAGGAGGAGCTTTTGTCCCCCCATAGAAACCAAAGAGCCACCTCAAAAATCCTAAAAAGACACCTTTAATCAACCTTCAGCATAAAACCTATGAGACAAAAAGAGTTTCTCCCAAATTGAATCTAAATGTTGATAAATAAAATGTACAACAAAAGAGAAATAGCTTGAAACAGCTTTGAGATTGTAACATAAATGATAAAAAAAAAAGATTAAAGGTTAATTTTAGCCAAGAACAACACCTGGGTAGCTTTACAAGGCATTAGTTAATATAGAAAATGACTACATAGAATAATAATAATAATAGATAAACAGCCAAAATGCAAAATAAAGCAATACTATATAATTTATTAAAAATATGTGACCACAAAACTATTCAACTTTAGCCTCTGAGGCATTTGAATTGTTCCAAGAAAAAGCATAACCCTATTTTAGATACTACTTCTAGCGCCAGTATTTAACACAAAGACTCTCTCTTAACTCCAGTCTCACAGAAAACAGAGTAATCAACACAAGACAGCGATAGAAAAAGAGTCTTGTGTGTGTCTGCAGCAGCATCCAAACTAAAATAATAATAACAATGCTCACAAATGACGACTTTGTGTTTGCAGAGTTGTCTGTCTCCCATTCATTCTGACAAAACATCTTTAAATTCTCTTCTTAAGGTGGGACACATTCACAAAGGGAGAAGGTTAAAATATCACAGACATTTTTATCAATTACATTTAATGATCAAATATTTAGCTTTGGTTTCATGCTTTGATAGTTTACTGCCAGGAGATGCAAACATGCAACAGTTTAGATAGAGTCCTGTATCTTGCAAAAAGGGGTCTATTTGAGAGAGAATTTTTACAGATTTTTTTATTCCTTGCAGTGGGGAATTCTTTGCACACACGGTCTTTTATCTGGAAATAAAAACACACAACTTAACGACACACATTTAAACGGACATCGAACTTCTTCAGTGTTTTAAATGTTTACGATCAAACTTTGCTCCCGTTTTCAGCAGCAGGAGGTTTAGTCTGTTTGAGTTTGGCTCCTGTCTGCGTGTTCAAACTGGAAATGTGCAGATATATACTGCTGTAGAGAATGAATTAGCTGTCTGAAAGTAATAAAAACACATTTACAAAATACCGTACTATCCCTTTAATGTTTTCATGTTGATGTCCACAGCCACTATACTTCTTGAGGGTAAAATCATGCTTAATTCAGTTCAGAATGTGCTTTTTAATTGTCCTGCTTCTGTTTTTCAGCTGCAAACACCTATAATGAAGTTCCTGAAAGTCACCTTCCTCTCAGTGGATGGCTTCTCCTGTTTCAGCTCCGATTTCTGCAGCTTTGAAATACACCACCGCGCGGATAGGGTTACGGCAGATTTATCGATTGAGCGGCGCACAATGTGTGTTTGTGCAAAGAACGGGACGAGTATGATGTTGACAGCTTTCGTGGCAATAAGGAAGAGTGTTAAGAGAGACAAGGAGAAGGGGGGAATTATCTGACAACACATGAAATGCGGGCAGAAGCGGGCCGATGGGTTCACACTGAGCCGTTGAGCTGAATGAAGGATAAGGCTAGTGCTGACACCCAGAGGACAGACGCAGTCAACTGCACAGTGCAGATAACAGCCGCTGAAAAGAGGGAGCTGCAGGGGAGACGAGAGGAGGAGGGGGTGAAGAGACGGCCACGAGAAATGGAAGAGCAGATAAGACCGGAGCTAGAAATGAAAACACAGGTGGAAAACACTAGGATTTTGAATTGTGTCTCAATAGAAACGAGATGTGTTGTTTCCTCCAGTCACAGTTTGGGCAGATATCACCAAAGCCTGTCATTTGCATACTCTAATTAACACAAATACATACACAAAAGCATATTCAATATCAACACCTTATCTGTATCATTCATAATCATCATTTTTAGAGAGATTTGAATTCACTGAAACGAAGGAAATATACGGAAACATAGGATTTGCTGCTTCTAGAGTCGACAATACTTTTTCAATTCAAATAAGGCTAGAAACATAATAAACACTTTGTCTCTGAGGGCTGTACTTTTACTTTTGTTGCACACTTTTCAAGTAAAACAAACAAAAAAAGGAGGCAAAAGACAAAAAAGAAGACGGAATACTTCAAATAAAAGAGTACATTAGACAGACATGATTTTAATGAACTAAATTTTGTGAAAATATAGTGTGAAATTGTGGAAAAAGTGCCCTGAACACACTGTAGGTAATATTAAAGAACTGACTCAACATATGATCCACAAAACTATTCCCTTTTTAATTCCTTTTAGGTGGTCGTTCTGTGGATAGAGACCATTTAGCCCAAACCAATGAAAGAAACTTCTCGTTGAGCTCTCGTTCATCGTCGAATCTTCCACAGAGCGTCCTCAGCCCGAAGCAGGACGGACGCTGTGGTCAGACATATTTAAATGTTATGAGAACAGACTGAGTCACCGGAGCCTGGTGGGAACAACCTCTGAATGGAAACACAGAGTCGACAAGTCCCCCGCAAAAACCCACCAGTTTAATAGCATTTAAAAGTAATTGCTTGTCAGACACTAATATCTGTTTCAGAAATGACTCTGACAGCTCTATTCAGAAGGTTTCTCACTCAGCAATAATATTTGGAACGTAGGCGCTGGGGTGAAGGCTGCTCAATAGTAAGTCTCACTTTATATTTCATGTACGATTTCAAGATGTGCGTTTTCAATATAAAATAATACTGTCTTTAGTGTAAATGAGAACAGTTCACTGTAATAAGGCTAAAACTAACAGGATTTTGAAGATATCAGGCACACGATACAATGAAAAAGTCTTAAATTTAACGTAAACTGCTGCTGAGAATGACATTGAAAGGTGTTGGTGCTCCTTGAACTTGTTGGTTTATGGAAATTAGCCATGTGCTTCGATTTAGCAGAGAACTTTATATGACTTGAAAATGACCAGATCAAGTCACACATTGACACTGGCAGCTGCTTTGTCGTTTTGTGTTGGCATTGAAAAGCACACAACAAAAAAGAAAAGAAAAAAGAAATGTGAATCGTTGTCTTTAGTCACTTTAGGTCAATTGAGAGTTTTACACAAGAGTGAGGTCCTAAAACTGATCCCTGTGGTACTCCGTATGTTCCTTGAAGGTAGATCCAGGGTTTATTTTTTTGTCTTGGTCCTGTGTTATCAGATCTGATCAAATGTCAAATGAACATGTATTAGTGTAGACCATAGAGAGCTCCCTGAGCCAAACCACCTGTTATTCAGTCAGGCCTCTCTCATACAGAGCTTGTATAGAGTTGGTAATGATTAGTAATGACACATTAAAGCAATATTAGCTTTGAATGAGAACATGAGATGTTTCTTTCCGTTCTTTTTCCACAGCTTTGGCTGAATACAAAAAAACTAGAGTGATGCCTTTGAAAAAGCACAAAATGCTTTGATTCGTGTCAGTGACTAGACTCCTCTCCATGGCAACAACTACTTCATTGAATTAGCAGCTGGCAATGCTAGTCTGATTAGCCTGTTAGCAAATATGTCTGAATATGAATTGAGTAAAGCCTTGTATTCAGAGTCGTTCTGTAAAAGCAAATATTCTCTCCACTTTTATTCTTTGTAAAGACCTAAACTATTGCACTTGATAAAGCTCTATTGATTCAAATCTAAAGGTTTGAAAATAATGAATAATAAAGTGGAAAGAATGAAAATTAATCAAAAGATAAAGGACGGTGGTGAGGAAAAAGGTGTTTGGCAGAAAGAGAATCTGGAGGAATCACACAGTCACACTGCTTTTGATTAATTAACTCAGATAACACTAACTCTCAACATTATATTAAGGAATCTTTATTATTATATCAATGTGGAATCCATACAGTAGTAGATATAATTAAATAAAACATTTGTGTGTTGGTTTGGAAGCAGTGTGGTGTGTACTTTTTGGATGAATCTGCAGGGACATGGTACCGGGGCAAAGAAGATCGAGTCCTGGAGGGTCCAGTGGGTTCTGTCGAGGTGTTTGAGTCTATTTTTTAAAGAAAGACAAATGCAGTGTTTCTTTTGATGCAATTATAGCCTACTGAAAACATACTTTTGGCTGATGAGGTCGTTTTTATTATTATCAACTGTATACAACAACTTTTCCACTGTATTGTTGTCTTTAGAGCCCTCACTCAAAGCCTTTTAAACAAATACTGTGTAAAAACATATACTTTTCACACAGGATATGTTTAAATAAATCCTGGTAAAAGCACATCTCAGTCTAATCCTCTTCTGGGACCCTTCTGACCCCTGCCCCTCAGTCTGCAGCGGGTCGGGCTGGACCTAATGCTGCGGTGCGTCTTTAACCCAATCGGCAGAAGCTCACAATCCATTACCCCCTCACCTTCCACCACTAGACCATCTCTGGAGCTCCTCAGCCCAAGCCATTGTCTATAAATACATATCATGTGGGCCGCTCTATGGTTTCAGGTGCAGGTCAGACAAGCAGACATTTCAATTCCGAAGATGGATGCCCTGTTTCAGAGGGAACGATAAGGAAAGGCTCAAAAGGTCTTTCACCGCAGGGATCTGATGTTTTTCTTACTTTTTCCACAGCCTGACTGACAGCTCACAGAAATAGACTTTTTTTCTTGCTCTTCGTGTTTTTTTTTTTTTTTTGTCCTACACGCGACACACATCCATCTTTAGCGAGCGATGGCAGCTGATAAAGCCTGTGTGCTTCAGACCAAATTGAATAAAAGAGGAAGAGGCAGGACTGTGACATGCTTCCACCAGAGAGGATCCTGAAAGTCATGGCTCACACTGAATTTAGTTTAAAGGCAGTAAGTTAGTTGTTTTTGTCCACTCTGACTGGACTTTTACAAGAGTTTTTTCCCAGTAAACGAATGTAGTGATGCTAAACTCACTCTGTCAGTGGTTTAAAGCTTTAGAGGCAGATATCTAGTAACACATGAGGACAACAAGAAGAAAACAAAACTATTTCAAACTGAGATGTTGGGTTGAAATGCTGAAAATGCAGTAGACTGTGTTGGATGGACTACAGATATATTTACTACAGCTTCCTACTCCACACTGCCTGATTTAATATCCATGAATATTGTCTAGTTTCTGAGTAAGGATCAGATATTTAACCAAAAAAAAAATCCAAAATGGACTCTCTTCATGCAACATTTATTTGCCTCTTATTAGTTGTTACTGTAATGCACCAGTCACATTTTGTACAGTTTGGGACATTTCAAAGTTTCGCATTAAAATTCACTTTTAAAGCGAGAATACAGTGATAGACAACTATACATTCAGAAGATTCAATTGCACCACACTGTCTATTAACTTTACATGAGTTATATTTCACTCTCTAACGAGCAAACATTCTCTATATTTATAAGATGACATATGTTGGGTGTTTTTTTCATTAGCTGTTATCTGAAGCCATATGTTTCTAATATTGTTGTTGTTCCTAAATGAACTCTCAGACTTCGAGGCTGGTGAGTTTTATTCCCTCGTTAGTCTCTCCTCTTTAGTTACAGAAGTGCTGAGGACTGCTTTGGCTTCAGTCGGGAGCTGTTTACAGGTTGCTCCCACTTCCTGTTCCCCCCGAAGAGAGGTGGGCATCACCGAAGTGTTCCTGTGGGAACTGCCAGAGAACTGCTCTATTTCCACCTCCTCAACCTCCCTCTACACGGCCATTAAGACTGAAAATCGCCCCCGCTGTGCTCCGGCGTGTCCTTATCTCTGCTGCTTCTTCATTCACTCCGCAGCTAATGAATGCATGGTTGTTTTTGTTCAGAGTGTTTCTCAAAGTTACTCGGGAGCACATTTTAACGGCGTCTCTTGAAAGCTCCTGCGCCGCGTTATGTGTAATATACTCGTCGGCGTTCGGGGATCACTCACCTACGAAACCCCGGATCTGCTGGCATGTACACAAACAGATGCAAATGCACACACAGCCACACATCTCCGAGCGCTGCGGTTTACTCTGCCCACGCTTTCTAACACTCTCATACATCACAAGCCCTTGTCTCTCCACAGTGTGGGATGGTGACTGCATTGTGACTCAGAGAGAGCGCCGGGGAGCGGAGAACAGAGCGGAAGGTGGGTTGAGGAGGTGGCAGAGGGGCCCAGCAGAGGAAGGTCACTGCGGACGGGACCGTTGGGGATGTATGGAAGATCCCGCCTCCGTTGGCACCGCTTGGATCGAAGGTGATTTCCATACGACGCGTGTCTGGTTGTGCAACTTACTTTAAAAAGTCACTTATTCGCAGTCATTGGTGATGCGTACTTCAGCCTCCGATCACTCCACAGAAGAAGAAGCTCATATTTATGCAGAACTCAAGCAGAATGAATCAGCTCAACTTGTGAGTGTCACCGTCAAGTAGGGAGGCCACTTTAAAGAATATCATTACAGCAGTGGGTTGAGTGGGTTGTCCAACAGGTGGGAAGCATTATTATGTGTCTGTGTGGTGAAAAATACAGTGATAAGCCATGATTCTGAAGTTGTAAAGGTTTAGTTTACTACCTGTAGTAGTTCTGTTTGTGTACAGAACTGGATTATGGTCAAGATTAACCCTGTGTTTTCATGGTATGACAAAACTTAGATCTCCGTGAAAACCTGCGCTGTACGAAAAACCAGCTCCGGAGCAGTTTAAGATCCAAAAAAGAGAAAGAAACACAGCCCACAGATCGATCAGCTGCGACAAACAAGCCGCTGACGTGAAGGAGGACAGCAAAAATGATCTGCTGAGAGTGAAAAAAGGAGTAGTGTCTGAGACGAGAGGCACAGACTGAAGCATAAACAATAAGTTTAACTAGAATCACTGAAGGGGAGATCCTCAAGTCATAACTTCAACATTTATACATGTGTGTCAATGGTATTTCTCTCAGAATAGCTGTAAATGTCTGCCCTTTATTGAGATTCACTGATTGATGATTTTAATTTAACACCGCTTCCAGATACCACTAATCCAGACTGGGATTGTCAGAGATTGTTAAATATACTTCAAGACAAATCCTAGATAGGTTCAAGTGGCTTCAACCAGATTCAGAGAAGCTGTTTCTAACATAAACACTCTTTCTCTTTCTTTTGTTTTTTAATACTTTATCTTACAATGAATAAACCAATATTGTGGATCTGGCAATGACAAATAGTGTTTGTGCTTCAAAAACTCCTGTTCTGATAATATCCTTTTTATATTAGATGTACAGATCTACAGTGAGGCTCAGAAAACAACTGGTTTAACACATACTACACTCTTATAAAAGCTATATACAGTTCACGTGAAAACAGATTTGATTAGGCCACTTTAACATGGCCAGTCATGTTTATTTATTGAAATGTAGAGTCTAAATGTTGTGAATATCATTTGTCTGTTGCTT
>CM072163.1:3715771-3774604 GCA_036850595.1 Rhyacichthys aspro
TTGGCCTAAATCTTCAGAATAAACAAGTTCAAAGCACTATTCCATTCACAGAAGAACATGCTTACATTGTTAATGGATGAATTGGCAGAGCTGAAATAGTTTGACCACTTTAGCTTCATTAAATGTTAAAAGCTTTAAATGCACTGTTATTAATTGGACGTTTTGTTAGGGCTTTGAATAATGAATAACATATATCACGACTGCCATACGAACGATAAACACAGATAAAAGCTGTCAAAACATTTCCAGTCGGCTTCACAACTTCTTTCACCATTTTTCAGCCTTTTTTATTCCCATTCTTCTTATACCTGCTTAGTATGCATTGCATTTTGGACTTTTCATAGATACTATCAATCACGCCAAATGAGACAATCAACAAAAAGTGAATTGGCACCGGAAAACTGACACCCGAGCTCCCGTCAGCCAAACATGCTCAACGGTCCGTGCCCCGTTCCTCTGCCTCCGTCACATCATCACTGTATCCTCCCGCGCAATTGCCCCTCACATTCCTAAACGCAATCATTCAACTTAAACTTTTGTGTCATCCAGGCTCTTGTCTCAAAGCCCCATCATTTCGCTTGAAAAAGAATCAAACTGCAACGTAGCGAGAAAAACGAGAATTTGTTTTGCCGAGTTCATTATTTTAAATACAGTCACGAGGCTCGGTACGCTGCGTAATTACACCGAATCGTACATTAAAATGGAGATAAAATGTATGTGAATCATGAAAACACAGCTTCAGCCTGGAAATATTACCACAGAGATGAAAGACATACATTGGGGCCACCCACTGCTCATGTGCCGCTGTGTTAAATCCTTGTTTGCCTTGAAGTAGTAGCGCCCAGGCTCCACTGTGTCGACTTATAATGCTGCTCTCAGAGTGAAAAAGTGCCTTAAATATTTATCCAGAGGTTTATAGCTGACTGTAGCATCACACAGACTGCTGCTTAGTGCCACCGTTTAGACAAAGATGACTGTGGCCAGAAAAATATATGACACAAATGTCCGTTTTGTGATGCTGTCATAATAAACATCAGTGTTTGTTTTTAAATTAGTGTATTTTGGGTAATTTTTGTGGCATCTAGTCACACTCTTTGCATGTGAATAATCTATCTATGAACAAACCCTGTGGAAATAGATTTCATTTCACTTTTTCACAAAATCAATTCATAATTACCTCTAACCTTCAAGAAAGTCTGCTCAAATTAAAAACATGACCTTTCTGCAGAAGAGTTAAGTTTGTCCTCTCTGTGCTTTTTTAATAAAATACAGTTCTGTGTAAAAGTGTTAGACAGGTGTGAAGCAGTAAAGTAAGAACGCTGTCATCAATGGACACTTTAAATGTGTTTTTAATTAATTTACAAAATGGAAAAGTGAGTAAAGAGACAAAAACACTCATTTAAAGAGTGATCACAAAACAGTGATGGAGTCTGATCCAAACATCATGGAGTCTGGTTTAGTCCAGTTTGGCCTGGTTTTGTCTGGGATTACATGGTCTGGTTTAGTCCAGTTTGGTCTGGTTTTGTCTGGGATTACATGGTCTCGTTTAGTCCAGTTTGGCCTGGTTTTGTCTGGGATTACATGGTCTGGTTTAGTCCAGTCTGGTCTGGTTTAGTCCAGTTTGGCCTGGTTTTGTCTGGGATTACATGGTCTGGTTTAGTCCAGTTTTTCCTGGTTTTGTCTGGGATTACATGGTCTGGTTTAGTCCAGTCTGGTGTGGTTTAGTCCAGTCTGGTCTGGTCTTGTCTGGGATTACATGGTCTGGTTTAGTCCAGTCTGGTCTGGTCTTGTCTGGGATTACATGGTCTGGTTTAGTCCAGTTTGGTCTGGTTTAGTCTGGGATTACATGGTCTGGTTTAGTCCAGTCTGGTCTGGTTTTGTCTGGGATTACATGGTCTGGTTTAGTCCAGTCTGGTGTGGTTTAGTCCAGTCTGGTCTGGTCTTGTCTGGGATTACATGGTCTGGTTTAGTCCAGTTTGGTCTGGTTTAGTCTGGGATTACATGGTCTGGTTTAGTCCAGTTTGGTCTGGTTTTGTCTGGGATTACATGGTCTCGTTTAGTCCAGTTTTTCCTGGTTTTGTCTGGGATTACATGGTCTGGTTTAGTCCAGTCTGGTCTGGTTTAGTCCAGTCTGGTGTGGTTTAGTCCAGTCTGGTCTGGTTTTGTCTGGGATTACATGGTCTGGTTTAGTCCAGTCTGGCCTGGTTTAGTCCAGATCCTTCTCAAACTGAGACAGAGGAACTGCTCGAACTGTTGCTGTTTTGACCAAATATTGATTTCTGTTTTTTTACTTTTCATTTTGTAAACTAATAAAAACAGACTTATACTTTATAGTTTATTTTTTATATCCACACCTGTTTATTTTGTGGCTGCAGGCTATAAGCATCACATTAGCCGGTCGTGTGCAGCCAGAACTGAAATGTCCAAACATAAAGGAGGCTCGATGAGTTGAAAACCTGCCAAACGGTTTCGTCCTGAGATCCATAAACAGAGGGCCACACGCTGAATAAGCCTCAGTAACAGTGAGAGTAGTGTTCGGTCTTACCTCTGCAGAGCCAGGATGCTGCCCAGGTTCCTGTACAGAACGATGCCGGTCACAAACGTCGAGGAGTCGTCTGCGTCTGAGAGACACACACAGAGACAAGGTCAGAGTCAAAACACAAAGGTAGCGTTCTGGAGCTAGTGTTAGCGCAGTGGGCCGCCGTGCAGGGAAAATGCAGGTCACCCACGCCGCCTTAGCTCCCCGTGAGCTCTTTTTACTGGAGCTGGCCTACATGACTACTCAGCTATAAACACGGGCTCTACTGCGTTTCACGTACGCACAACTGCACACTTCAGTCAGACCTGCTCCGACATCACACACACACACATGAGAAGTTAAAAGCGTTGCGCGGTCACTTTTCGAGCACATTACAGTCGACACAACACACCGAGACGATATTCGGTCTTTTATGTTTTCATGTGATATGATGACGCTCATTTCTGTAACGACTGCACTGCTGTTTAGCGTAGATCTGTCTCAGAAAATGTATTTAGTGAAAGAAAAGCAAAGAGTGGAAGTGGTTTCTTGTTTCTTGTTCAGGAGATTATTGCTAAATCATATTATTAAATTAGTTTAGATGTTAATAATTATAAAAATGTGTGAGGATGTAGTTATAACTTGGCTTTGTTTACTAAAATAATAATGCATTAGTGTGGATTTACCCAGAGACTGAAACAAATTCTTAAATGGATCCACTTTCACAGTCAGCTCTATTTGAGTAAAATATAAATTTCACATTTCACACAAAACACTGAGGGGAACCCATTTTGTTGAGGATTTAAATAGTATTGTCTATTACCTTTTACAGATTATGGCCTGTCATGTATTATAGACACATTTGAAGCTTGACATTTCTTTTACAAAGCTTTCAGTTTAATGGCATACCTTGCTTTTTTATGATAACACACAATGGTACTCTACATGTTTCACCTTTAATGAGAGTATCTTTTATTTAGATTCAGCTCCGTTCACATAAAAGAAGATAAAATGGATTTAACTACGGCCTTTTGAGTTGCTTCAATATAAATTTCACATTGATAGTTATGTCCAAAGGCAGCAGTAATGACAGCTGAGGTGTCAGATCCAAAAGTTATTTAATGAACGAATGAATAAGAATTAAAGAAAAGTGTGTCTGTGTCCATCTGCTGAACCATCTGAAGGTAAACAGCTCTTTTGCCCTCACTAACTTCGGAGCAGCTTGTGAATTTAGCAGCGAGTGTCGACCAACAGCTGACCTCCCGCTGGCTTCAGGGAAACCAAGCACCTATTTAAACTCTGTGGTTATGTGCACACTACGTTTAGAGTTTTCAGACTTTTGAAGAGTAAACACAGACAAGGAGATGTAGCTATAGTTAAATCCAAATCAAATTATTACTGTTAGACGTGGATTATTTTAGGATCATTTCATTCTTCGACATTGTTTTAACATGAAAACACACGAGTACAAACAGACCCATGTGTGTTGAGCATTAGGCGTCCCATTCACACACTAACAGACTGTCCCGGGCCAGTCAGACCGAGCCTGGAGGGGCATCCACCGCCGATTCAAAAAGAAATCCAGAGCCAAGTGTCCATCATATCGTTCCACATATCATTGTTTGTTTGATGCAAGAGCTGAATAGCTGTTTGCACATGTGTTAGCTCAGGCGTGACGTGCTTTTTTCACATGATTTCACAGATTACAGGAACAGGCTGAGCTACATTTCATGACATAAGCATGTTACATCATTGTGGTATTTCCAAACAAATATAAGTCAACATTAAACTGACGTCACAGGCTGTAGTTGTTGGATATACACAGGGTTTATAGCTCGGTGCAGAACCAGAGAGTGGTGCTCAAATGAATAGAACTAGACGACTTGTAACATCAAGTGTGCGTTAATGTACTCCATTACCGCTGAACAAAAGCACACATGCCCGGATTGGGGTAAACATCATGCAAATTTAACGGAGGCCTGGCTCGTGTGTCAGGTGCGATCACAGACGTGAACGTGAAGCCTGTTAAAGTACAGCCAAATGAACTGAACCGGACGGTGCTTCTGCAAATGCGGGACAGCGACGGCTTTGTTTACTTTTATAAATGTTGTTTTCCACACTGAGGATGTTTAGTGTCGTTCGGCTCAAGCTTTAAATCTTCTGTGGTGAATGTGAGGCTGACCCCCTTAAATCTGTGAGTGCTCCACTGCTGTGAGGGTGACAGTATCTGGAGGTGTCCCGTAGCGAAGGGCAAACGAGGGAGACATCCTCCTGCTGGAAACCTGTTTGTTTATTGTTTTCACTTGTCTTTTAAAACTAATGTTGTTTACCGTCTAGCGGTCAACCAAATATCATCACAAGACAAAGGCAGGCAGTGGACATTTTACATAATTCATTGTCCTGCTTTATGACTGTGCCTATGATCTTTTACCAACCCTACACTCATATATTTTAGATTGAAACGTATAACTTTTTATTGTGATTTCACTACTAGACTTTGGAAACACTAAAGACACTTGTCAGACCCTTGTGTTTTCATATTTTTGACCAAGAGATCCTTTACTCTACAGCACATTCTTCAAAATTAAACATAGTAGTGTAAATATAGTCTGTATAAAATTAAATTCATGTTGGTATCTGCAGCAATTTTGCCTTTTTGTCATAATCACAGTCTTTTATTCATCCTATTCTCGATGCATGTTATTTGTGCCAGCTCAAGTCATGTCACAGACCTTTTACTTCATTCCTTGTCGTTTCTCTGGCTCTGATCGCCCTAAATATTCACTTTATCCATTTTACAGATAAGGCAAGAACAATTCACAAGTAAGTTTATGATTCCAAGTAGTTTGTAAAAGCGTTTCATCCACAGTGTCAGCTCAAGGTGCTTTACAAGGTCGGTCTGCTGCTGCTGAATAAACAGGTGGCTTTATATTTTTACTTCGTCAAAGACAAAACAAGCTCGGTGCATAAAGGTCGGTGTTATTGACCCCGGTTTGGCCTGTCAGGTCACATCAGTGCTGCCCCGGACTGACCACTGGGGCTTATTTAGGAAGCACACAGCCTCTTGGAAAACATCACAGACACTGCTTAGAAATGCAGCTCACTTTATGTTTGTTATTGTTGGATCTACAAAAAGATATCAATCCAACTCTGAATTTCTGCACGTTTTTAATCTTTTGAGGGCTAAACCAGAACTTTTAATGTCTAATATAAGTTAGGGATGAACCATTAAACTAAGTCTAAATACAGGTTTAAAAGCAGGACTGAACTAAAATTAAATCAGCTCTAAACCCAGAACTAAACCAGAGTTAAAACCAAGTTAAAACCAGCAATAAACTGTCAAAGCTAACTTTTGGAAGCTAAAAAAAAGTGGTTTATAACCCCAGGAGATACTTTTCTAATGACACAGACACATATGACACAGCTGTGATAAAAACTGAATGAACCTCAGCTTCTTCGCACAAAAAAAGACCTCCTTTTACCATTTGTTGCGCATATATCATCCATTTTAAAGCCAGAGCCCATTCACCCGTCCAAACCCGTCCTCAGATATCCGCTCTGATCCGCATGGGCACGTCCAGGTCGCACACATAAAGACACCGCTGTCACTGTGGAGGCACATTTCGCAGCTGGGGACCAAACTGCCTCTAATTGGCCCTGATTGGCTCCTGTTGACTCCTGATTAAGAGTGACGGCCTCATTAACATGCGAGCGGTTACCCCTCTATCTTTAACGGCCACAAACGTCCCGAAGTGACAAACAACACCGCTGAGTACCTGCCGAAAAGCACCGGGCCCAGCTGGGACTGTAATGATGCTTACAACTTTTAGGCAAATGCGCCGCAATAAGAGCCTGATGCTGCTAAAAATTATACTAAATACAAACATCACAATGAGAAGCTTCTATGTGACTTCTTCATTTGCATAAAAACACTTCAACTGAGCCCAAAATACTTCATTAACATAAAAGCGTATATTTCGTTTACGAAGCACGAGCTCAGGGCCAAAAGGTTGGACAGATGGAGCTGAACGTACAACAACAGCGTGAGCGGTGAGGCCGGGTTAAATCAAGAACAAAAGCAGACTTGTTAACCCACACATATTGCAGGATGTTTTGAGCAAACAGTTTGACTACACACAGCTCAGATGTCATAAATCCTTCGAAAACACAGACTTAAACCATCTGCGCGCAAAGAAAGAACAAGCTTCTCTCACTGGGTTTAAAAAGCTATGTAATAGTTTTTATAGCAATGCATCACCAACGCTACTTTCCTCCGAGCATCTGGCCTGTTAAAAGCCGCTGATGCTGAAAATCGCTTCCTCCATTTGTTTTTTTCCTGGGATTTCTACCGAGAACGAATGTTGCTGTAGATGAGGACCGCTGTAAATTAAAGGTGAACGGTTCGTCCAGTTGTTTTTGTTCATTCTGTTCATGGTTTACCTTGACCTCAAGAGGCAGAAACTAGATCCAATTTGGGTCAGATTTGTTTAAGTTAACGTGAAGAGACCAGACCACATCTTGCTTAATCAATTTTACTTTAAGAACAACTATTTACTTTCTGCCATTTAATCATGAGAAGGATCTGAGCCTTTATTTCCTGCAAACTCAAAAAATCGTCTGAGAGTCTGGCTGACACTGTTGATTGTCAATGAACTCCTCCAATAACAGTAACTTTCTTGTTTCCAGGACGAGAGATTACGTAAATGACACACTTTAAAGCACTCAAATAGAGGTTGCACAAATGGCCAATACTCCGGACCCTTGCAGAGTCAAACAAAATACAACAAAATGCACTAAAATGACCCTATTGTTTCAGAAGACATGTTTTTTTTAATCCAAACTTCCCGCTTGGACAGTCTCCACTTTTAAACAAACGTTGTCTGTGAATATGGTGCAGGTCTGTAGAAGGAACAGCGCCCTCTACTGGATAAAAGGTAAGCCACTTTAATGCTCTGCTCTGAGATAAATGAATATGGATTAGAATAGGTCTATCTTTGTGAATCTCTATATCAAATATGAGCACAATAACACATTTTCTGTGGTTTTCTGTTTTTAAATTGTGTTCAACTTTTATACAATTCCAAATTTGGACAATAAGAAGCACAAATCCTAATATTTTTTAACAAAATAGACATAACATACACGTACATACTACACTTTTAACATAAATTTGCATAATGACCTAAAATAAACCAAGATGAATACACACAAGTCCCTTATTTGTGTTTATTTTTCTGTGTATGATATGTAAGTATTATATATTAAAGTCCCTTTCTGTGTAGGCAACAAATAACTACATGAATGGCTTTACATTAACATTTTATGAAACTTGCCCTGGCCTTTTCCAAGACATTGTTCCTGTTTTGCTGTACAGCTACTCAACAGCAGGAGATGGAGAATGATTGAAATTTTTTCCGTGTGTTTTATTTGCAACATAAAATACAACCAGCTCAGTGTGTGCTTGTCAGGACGGCAGATTAATGGCACCGAACAATTTCATAAATGAGTCACTGTTCAGTAGGACTGCTTTGGATTTAAAAGACCCCTCTCGAAAAGACACACAACTAATTCATTACCAATCCACTTAAAATCATGCTGCAAGATCCTGACGAAATGAAAAAAATGCTAAAAGCTCATTGGTTACTGGTTTTACTGGTTTGTGAGGAAATATATTTGCTCCTACCTGGCTTCCCAGTGACCAGGATGTTCTTGGGGATGGTCACTCGGTCCTCGGAGTTACGGGCCCAGTCCACCATCCCTCTCCAGCCTTTCATCGGGAAACTAACATCTGCGTGACCTGCCACTGGGCGCTTATGGATGCTCAACACTGCAAAACAGAATTAGAGTAATGGTTACACTTTGATTTACAAGAATAACGACATTTTTTATTAATATCTCTGTCTGTTTTAGTTTCTGTTTCTCCCAAATCTGAACAATAATCACATCATTTTCATCATTTTGTTGGGTTAATGCCTTGTAACAGGATTAAGATGGTTCAGTGTTGTTTCAGGAGAATGTATTCAGTCTCACGGAGAAAAGTTTGTCCCGGTTTGATGCAACAGAGAGAATAAATCTGCACATTTAAGTATCAGAGTTAATTCATAAGTGGAAGTTCAGATTCCAGGTTGTGGGACGGAGGTGGAGGTTGTTGGACGAGGTGGAGGTTGTGGGACAGAGGTGGAGGTTGTGGGACGAGGTGGAGGTTGTGGGAGGAGGTGGAGGTTGTGGGACGAGGTGGAGGTTGTGGGACAGAGGTGGAGGTTGTGGGACGAGGTGGAGGTTGTGGGAGGAGGTGGAGGTTGTGGGAGGAGGTGGAGGTTGTGGGAGGAGGTTGTGGGAGAAGGTTGAGGTTGTGGGACGAGGTGGAGGTTGTGGGACAGAGCTGGAGGTTGTGGGACAGGGTGGAGGTTGTTGGACGGAGCTGGAGGTTGTGGGACAGGGTGGAGGTTGTTGGACGAGGTGGAGGTTGTGGGACAGAGCTGGAGGTTGTGGGACGGAGGTGGAGGTTGTGGGATGAGGTGGAGGTTGTGGGACGAGGTGGAGGTTGTGGGACAGGGTGGAGGTTGTGGGATGAGGTGGAGGTTGTGGGTTTTATCCGAGGGTCAGCGGGGCCAGAGCAGACTTTGTGATGTCTGCGGCGCTTTATTTTTCCCCGATTTTAAGAAAAACAGTCGACTGAAAAGCGAAGTGTTTCTCAGTGTGATCTCAGGAGACTCCGCCCCGTTAGCGCTCCCCGCGGCGCTGGGGAGCTAACGCTAAACGGGCCTTTGATCTCTGCTTGTTGTTACCAAGAATAAAATAATTTAGCCGTTCTCAAGTGCACAAGGAAACAATTTACACCTACATTAGACCTCATGTGAACTGGACCAGGCTTTGTGTCAGCGCCAAAGAAAACTGAAAACAAAGACTGCAACTGAGATCTTCATTTGTTTTGGTTTAACAAATTAATCTTATTATCTTCGGAAAAAACTGTAAAAGCTTAATTATGCTAATGTTTATAATGTTTTAGGAGAAAACTGCAAAAATCTATTATTGTTGTACCAGTCACGTGTCTATTTAACATAACAAAAAAATTTAAAAAAATAAAAAATTTTCTTGAAGTGAGGTTATGGAAATGTATGGACCCAAGCCATAGGGATGATTTCTTTTTAATACAAATAATTGTTGTTGTCAGGACCATGGATAAGGCTGAAAACAATCACACAGAAACAATACAGTCAAATACATTACATTTATGATATATGAAGGGTGTATATACTATCTTCCAATCAAAACACACTGGAGACAGGAGTTGTGCAATTGTAAAAAATGCCAAATATAGGTCAGTATTTTAATTTAAATTCATTTTTTTAGCCATATTACTGTATTCACAATAAGATTTCCCTATTTAAGTTAATTTTTGAACCATAACCTAATATTTTTCTTTCTCTGAATACCTTCTTTATGATGAAATTCCATGAAAAATTTCAACACACAATGAAAAAAATGCACTTTATTAACAAACCCTGTGCATTCACATCAATCACTAAAGGGCACGATATGAACAAAGATAAATGTAAATGACTCTGGTTTATCCAACACATATTCCAAGTAACTTTCTTTGGATCTATTGAAGATACTGTGTCTTTTTGCTGTTTACTTTATCATCAAACACTAAAGGGCACCTTCAGCATCAATGGACAAAGAGACAAAGGCAGTATATAATGACTTATTATGGCTTGGTCCATCCATGTTGTTCTATTATTTATCTCTCTTCTGCTGGAATGACATTTAGCTGCTAACATCAGATTTAAACTCTCAGTGTGTGTCTGCGTAACCCGCTCTTTTCGTGTCGCCATTGTCGTTCTTAAAGTCTTCCCAAAGAGCGACGGCGATAAACACGTTTGTTTTGATAAAGCGTGGAGATGTACACGATAGACGGGAGGCTCACCGAGGTTATCAGTGACTTCATACATGTCCTGAAAGTCTTTCATCCTCAGACCGATGACGTCCACGAAGTCTTCCACCAGACGAAACAGCTCTTTGATGTTGGGCCCCAGCTGAGAACACACACAAACACACAATAACAGAGCGGATAATCTCCAGAAACACTGACATACAGCCATGATATTTACAAAGAACTAGATGCAGCTAGAATATTTCTCATATCTTTTTGAATCTGTGGCCTTTCTAAGCTTGTACACGTCATTAACTACAAACCACAGGACCTTTACACATTTCGACACACAGCACATTTCCTGCATTTGATTCTATTGCAGATTTAAAAGCAACACTATTTACCTTTTCATTTGTGCCCTCAATGCAAATCCACTCGTTGCAAATTATGACTTGTAATATGTGTTTTTTATAAAGTAGATGCATCAAGCTCTAGTGAGATACATATTCTCACTGGAGGCTGGTCTATCCTGAGTTATATGGTGGATTATTTGGTGAATTGTGCACACTGAGTCTATAAAAGAGGGTTCACTCTCACTGTTTCATGTCGAGGACCTACAAAATGATGAATGAAGTTAACAGAAGAGAGGCTAAAGGGCGCCAGCATTAAGACTTCAGAGTTTAGATTGAGAGGTGCATATATTGTGTAAATGAAATGGAACCATTTGTCAAAATTAAAGTTTTCATCAGTGTTTAATCACATCACACTTCATATTGCAAAAATAGAAAAGTGAAGTGCAATAGAACCCATTTAAGAGGCCATTTTAGTTGTTATATAAGTGTGTTATATATGTGTTATAGTGCATCAACAATATGTAAAAATAAACTCTTCAAATTGGTTGTTTATTGTCTCTTTAAAACATTTATAAAAGATTGTGTTGAGTTGTTGAAGTTTGATGAATAGAGACTGGGATGTGAATAAAATATACAGAAAAATCAGAAAAATGCTCTGATGTTTCCTTATTTACTGAAATGCAATTATTTTCATTTGATTGTGACATTTTTTTTAATTCGAATTACTTAAACGGGTAGTGTGGTGAGTATGAAAGTTTCATTTATGGCTAATATTTCAAGATTATACACTAAATACATAGGTTTAACTTGTTTAATGGGAGCATAAAATAACAAACACATGGGTAAAAGAAAAAAGTGAAATTATGTAAAAGCTGTGGACGTCTGGAAGCTAAGCGCTGTTGGCAAAAGCTGACATGTCGGAATAATCTCAAGTGCTCTCCTTCACAGTATCTCTGTCATGTTTGTAGGAGGATTATGTTTATAAGTGTGAATTTGCATTCGAAGGCTACTGTAGCTCTCCCTCACAGTGTTTTGAGGACAGCAGGCTGTTTTCTTTGGCGTTGTTATGATGGCCGTATGCTGAGGCTCTAGAGAAATGCAGTATGGAAGAAACTCGGCGATAAACAAGTGGAGCGCTCGGCAGATGGACGAGTGGGTGTTTGCTTTGACTCGGTTACTCATTAGCTCCTATTTCTGTCCTTCTCCGCGTCCACCTCTGTCAGTTTGAAGGGATCCAGGTGGGCTGCGGTCCACCTGCTCCTTTGTCACGGCACCTCACGCAATAAGACGCTTCATGTGCGTCGTTATTAAAACCGTACGCAACTTTGACAAAGAAAGTAATTACAAAAAATGAGGCGGAGACGTGACACTCACCAGTTGTGCTTCCTCCCATCGGTCCCGGTTCTCCTCCATGAGCAGGTTACTGACAGACTGCACAAAGTTCTGGGAAACAACAAAGATGCGTTTTAAATAGCGTCACAGTTTGGATTCTGATGGTAAAGCTTTGTGAAGAGTAGTAAGAGTAAGAATATTAAACACAACGGCATCAAAGTAAATCTTTCTAAACTGAGCCCAAGATGTAAAAGGTTATCTTTATTTTATTTTATTTGTTTGTGTTTCAGGGTCCCGTTCCTGATCTGATTGAGCATATTTGTAAATTATGGGTTGACAAAAAGCTAAAGTTATATCTATTTGTATAGTTTATTCATGTCTCACACGTAAATAGTTTCAAATTTTCTTTTTTTATGATGTTGTTTAGTTTAAACGATTGTTGCCCTGTGTATTTTTTCTTTCAACGAACTGATTTTATGTGAAATTGTCATGTGTGCAAGATTTTATTAAAGCAGCACTGCATAACTTTTAGCCAGTAGAGGGCGCAGATGCCTCTTTTTGCAACTGGACAGTGAGAAGCGCCATATTGTTTACAAGTAGAGACTATCCAAGTGGCACGTTTGTAAGAAAAGAACATGTCCTCTGAAACAGTAGGTCATTTTAGTTTATTATGTACAATTACGTACTAATTATGTGTTTTTTATTGTAGTGTGGAGAGTGTGTCACTATAATCTCTTGTAATATGTCACCTTCCTGGAGCCAGTACAGTTATATTGGAGGTTTCTGTCCAGCTGAGGGGGCTGTGTCAGTGAGATAGACATGATTCTACTGATCTCAGGTCTAAAAACCATTAAATTATTATGAGAATATATATTTTTGGGCTAAAAGTTACACAGTGCTCCTTGAAAATGGTCTTGAAATGATCTAAATTAAAGCAACTCACCCTCGATCATGTTCTTAAGAAGAAGAAACTCTAGCACATACTCACACATCTTGTAATATTTCCATAATGTTATTATTTAAAGTAGAAGCTGGTTATGTGTTTTGTGTTCTTTTGTGTTCATTCACCCTGGTGTCTGCTCCGCTCGGGCTGTAGTACGCTCTCCTGAAGATCTCCGTCATGTTCTTGAGGACATCGATGGTGGCCAGAAGGTCGCCGCTGTAGCTCGTCCCATCGCTGGACGTCACTCTGAGTTTGGTCATGACTTCAGAAACTCCATCTCCCACAAGCCCCCGCTGCGCTTTAGACAAATGCTCCCGAGTCTAGCGGAGAAAGAGGCAGCTTTTTACAAATCAAAGACACTTCATTTATGTTGATGTATTGGTGTAAAACATTGCTGCTTTTGAAGAATTTTGCCTCAGGCTTTTAATTTTGCATCGTTTATATTAAAAACACTGGCAGTACGAGACAAGAAGAAGGTTTTGACACAAACTGTGGAATATAATGTAAAAAATGTATTGTAAATGCAATGTGTTTTCCCCTTGACACATCTGAAAAACTCTAATCAATGTCGTAATATGGAACAAACAAACTTACCAAAGTTTGAATGCTGCGATAATCATTAGAGATACATTTCATATAAGTTGGATTCTCCCAGAAGGCGATGCCCTCCTCGTCGAGTGTGCAGCGCCGCAGGATCAGACCTGTCCCGAGAAACAAAAAAACACTATTTAAGAGGAGTCTGCATCTAGCTTTAGAGATGTAATAACTTTGATTCATGCAAAAACACACTTAGTTCTGCAGTAATTTGGATGTTAAAGTCAGAACTCGAGACCAGTCTAATGGTGTCTTGGTCTTGTTTCAGATTTTAATGATTCAAGTTTTCAAACCAAGACTGCAGCTGTTTCATTTATCAACATTGGCATCTTGCGCTAGACTTTATTTTTGAACAGTGAGAACTTACCCGCTGCATTTGGAGGACACCTGACCGCTGCTGTATCTCCAGCTGGAGTCATCTTCCAAACCACGTTGTTAAAGTTGTCTTCTCCACATATTTCATGAGGTTCTGTTCAGAGAATAACAGGAAGCACACTGCCATCTTGAAACCGTTTCGTTATTTTATCCCTAATATTTGGGAAAAACACATTTGCGTGCACTGACCCGGACACCTTTTTTCATTACAGCGCCGGACCTCCTCTCGATCTCCTGGACAGGCCAGCCCTCCGAAAAAGGGCCCATAACAAATCCTGTTTCTCTGCTGGCTGCCTCCTCCACAGGTCTTTGAGCAGCCCGACCACAGAGACCAGGGCTGCCACTTACCATCCACTGAGTAAACACAGAGAATGGTACAGAACTTGACTAAATTAACAACTTTTACTATTCAATGACAAAAAAATGGAATGAGATTGATGCAGTCCAATTACAGTATCTTATAAAGACGTCTTAACTGGGACCTTCACTTGGCTGAATGCAATAGCTGAAGCATGCATATCAACATAACGATATAAACTAGTTGAATTCATACCCGGACACTCTCCGAGGAAGCAGTCGACAGTTTCCATCCAGTCCCCCTTGCACTCTGAGCCCCCGTACGAGGGGCCGTTACACTCCCTGGTTCTCTGCATCGTCCCGTTGGAGCATGTGGCCGAGCACGAGCTCCAGCTCGACCACTCGTTCCACACGCCGTCCACTGGGAGCAACAACGGCGGCAACAACAACACAAATCACAGCAGACACTTGTTTTTTAGTGAAGCTGTAAAAAATTAATCTACGGGCAACACCAGAGCACCTTGTTTTGATTTAATAGTTGGTTGGAAGTGGTTAAAAAAGACCAAACAAACACTTAAAAAGGACAAGTGGCACTAAATAGTCTCTTCTGTCTTTTTCAAGTTACAGTATCTTTAAGGTTTGGTAGAAAAACATGAAGAAAGCGCCATGATTTTGCTCTTTCACAGTAAAAGTTGTACATTTTTGATACATATTGAGAAAGGTATGTGTGAATCTGTCCCGTTTTGAAATGTCATCCTCGTGTTCCTCACCTGGACACACAGCTATGTTGCAGAATTTAGTCTGTTTCTCTGGGCCTTCACAGGGGTCTCCGTCAAACTGTGGAGGGGTACAGGTGCGTGTTCGGGACCTGTATCCCCGGCCACATGTTGAAGAGCACAAACTCCAGGGCGACCACTCGTCCCAAGCACCATGCACTGTAATCAGAGCGGCTAGTGTAGGAATTATACAAAGACATTGACTAGACTGACAGGTTTATGGACGGGGCTTGACTTGCCATCTCTGGGATCTGGTATGAGTCCCTGCATGTTGGAAAGCCTGGATTTTCTCAACTATGGCCAGAGCCCTGCTCTATTCTTCAACCAGGTTATAAAATATCCAAAGAGATTTGCTTGAGAAGTGCTTGACGAGTGGGGAGTCAGAGGGTTTTAAATAAAGTGAAGGGGAGAGAGGGCTGGGAGCGGGCCAACACATTCTCATCTGATGGTGTAATATATGAATGTACAGTCACTCATCCAACTCATCCTAGAATACTACCACTTTAGGATTGGGCTCCAAAACTTTGTGGTTGCACTGTTGGTCTTATGCTCCATCTGATAGTCCCGCTAAATTGACATGTTAACACACAGTGATATTTGCAATAGCTTTCTGTGTATTGGAGCTGCATCATATTCCTATCACCACAACATAGTGACTGCTTTTATTTTATCAAGAAGAAAGCAAAATAAGTAAGTTGCTCCCACAAAATACTAAATCAAACTGAACTAAACTTCTAACCTAAACTTCTAGCTCTGAGTTCAGAGTCAGACTGATGCAATCCCGTCTCACTCATAACTACATGAAGACACTATATATGTACGTATTCTCTACCGCTGTTGATTTAAGGTTAACAAACAGACCGACCAGACAGTGGAAACTGAACATTTCCTATTGAAATCCTTGAAACTACAGCTTACAGGTTGTTTTAAAGTCTTTTCTTTCACAGAATGTTTTTATTACAATGTTCTGTGACGTGAACTAACTGTTTTCTTTCATTAAAAAGAAGGCAAAAGTTCCATCTGAAAACCAAATTACTTTAAATCTAGTAAATATAAAAGTTTAAATTTAGGGGAAGAGGCATTGATACCCTCATTTTTGCATTTGAAAACTTCACCTAAAACCCTTAAAACAGCGTCAAAAAGCTCCTACTCCAACGCTACGGGTCATGTGTCCTTTCAGTGACTGTACACCCGTATAATGCACCATGGGAAAGAGAAGGGTCTCAGCGGGAAGGTGTCGTGGAGCCAGGAGGAGTGGCGGTGGGGAGGGGGCTTACCTGGACAAACGGCCGAGTTGTTGCAGGGTCTCTGCTCTCGAAGCGGCCCACTACACTGCGTGCTGTAGGAGGAGGAGACACAGAAACGAGTGCGACTCTGCCAGCCCTCCCCACACGTGGCAGAGCACACACTCCACGCGGACCACTCCTCACCTGAAGCACCTGAGTCTACTGGGAGCAAGGAAGTGGAAGGGTGGGGAAAAAGGTGGGGGGATAAAGGGACAGAGAGGACCAGAACTAATTAGCATGCGGGATACAGCCTCTCGCGGCCAAATAAGGAAGGGGTGGTGCTGTGGTGACGGGGGGAGTCTAGCTGTGGGACGTTACAGGGACCGCCTCCTTCATCCTTCATCCTTCATCCTTCATCCTTCTTCCTAGGTCCTAACCCTTCCTTCCTGCATATTTAGAGGTTTGGCCAAAGCAAGCTGCCTCCTTGATTCCTATTAAAAACATCCCCTTGTCTTATAATTATAATTTTGATCTGATCGTCAATAGCATTAAAATTATGATCTGATATAATAAAATTACACTAATAAAATTGCTAAAGATGTATTTCTCTATCTTCAAGCAGCATTAGATTACATTTGGAGGTATAAGGCTAATCAAAACATTACATTAAATGTCTGAAAACCACGAGAGGCATTTATTTATTTATTTTTCACAATATATGAGAGCTTGTATAATGTTTAGGTTTACCTGTTCACGTCCCACTGAGACTGTCTTTGACTTTTCTTTGTTCTGGCCTCTATTTAATACTGTTTTGTTCATAATAGTGCCTTATTTGTAATTGTACTGGACAAATCAAAAGCACTGTACTTCTGTCTTTTCTTCTTTTTTTTTTTGGTTAGGACACAGGGTCTTAATCTGTAAAGTGTTTGACGCAATTGTTTTTGTAATATTAGCAAAAAAAAAAAAATGTCTTCCCTCATTTATTTTCAAAGCATTAATGGCTACTATTAGCAGTTTTGTTTTCTTTAAAAATGCTAAATGTATCTCACCAGCTGTTAGCAACATTAGCTGTTAGCATTTGGAGGAAAGCCTGTTATTTTGATCAAAAAGCATCAGGATTTGAGGCTTTATATTAGAATATCTGAAAAAAGTTGATATTTTTAAGCGCCAGATGCCTTTAATATCAAAAGTTGGTTGTTTTTACAATCTATATCTTTATATTACAAATTATATGACAGGGTTTTTATGGAGGCACAATCTCAACTTCATCACGTCTTAATAAATAAATAAAACACACCTTTGCAGAAAAAGTTTGCCTCCTTTTGTATACAGCAAGGAGTAGGAATATAAACCGACCTTGACCCTAACACACTTTGGCTAAAAGGTTCCAGCGGCCAGATGCATTTTGTAAATGGTTATTTGTATGGTTGAAATAAACTAGGAGGCAGTTGGAGTGTGAAATGAGGTCTGACTGGGTTAATAACGAAGCCTGCTGCCACACTCAGCGTCTGGATGCTTCTTCTTGACCTTTTCCTGCTCTCGCCCTAAAAATATCTGACCAAAAAGATGAGGAGACACTCTCTTGTGGTTTAGCTGAGGCCTTTTGATTCACTGGGATTTCAATAAGAAACTGTGACACGTGCCTCTGTGCTTTTGTATTGGGACACATTCATGTTCCTTTTTGACCCTTTTAATAAAACTGGTCCCCACACATTCACTTAATTGTGTATAAGGTACAGTCTCTATACCATTTCCATTGTTTATTTCAAAGGAGGCGGCCCCTGAAAAGCTTCTTGTTCACCTCGTCTATTCAAGTCTTTCTATAGTGTCTCTCTTTAGCGGCAGGGCTCTGATGCCATATCCTCGACATTGACTTCCAGTAGAAGTGAATGCTTCTCTTTTAGGATATGTCACTCATCTTTTCTGCTCTCAGTGGCTGCCCATTCACCAGGTCAGCTGATCAATACAGGACAACACTGTCTATAGTTACAATGGTCTAAAAGGTGAAGCAGGGAGAGGTGAGCTACACAGGAAGTAGGGAGTTGAACAGTTAAAGTGATGCTCCACACAAACCTTTAGGTCATCTCTGGGTTAAAACATCAGGAAAACATCTGGTGGTTGGCTTAAAAACAACAGCTATAATAGAGTTCGCATTAAAAAGTCTGTCTTATAAATATCTGCAAAATGGCATATTAGATGAACTACTTCTAGGAGAAAAACGCCATCTTTTTGAGCAGTTTGCATTATGTCCATTGACAATATGACAATTATTATTATTATTTTTGAAAATGTTGATTTAGCTGTTTTTACATCTCACAAAACTCACTTTTCAAACATTCCTATTAAAAGTAGAGATTCTCAGAAACTCACTTCACTGCATTTATTTGGTTACAATAAAGAGCCTTCATGCAAATATCTATAGCAATGTCATAAACAATAATGGTGTTGGAGTTTCCATCCCATTTATGCTAAAACCTTGACATCTGTCCACTCAACCTAAATAAATGTCATTGTTGTTCTCTTATAAAGAGACATCTTTATCTGGAGGATACTCTCAAAAACTGACACGAATTTGGCTAAACAACCACATTTCTTCAATCAACACATTTCAAGCTCAACCTTTGAAAGGATCAAGTGTTGTTTTTGTGTGGAGTATCACTTTAAGAGAGGTCAGGACTGTTTGATAAAGTGTTTACAGACCCAGCACAGCGTCCTGTCATGACTCAGAGAAAATACAACTGCACTATGTTGAGTCAGGGTCCATGTTGGAATTAGTCCATTGCTGATGATAAGGCACTACTTTGGGAGATTTTGATGGATGTATGGTTTGGTGTGGTGTTGTTTTTGATGGTGGTCACCCAAGCTGCCGAAGTGGCTGATGCATGGGATCCCGCTGCGTCCCGTTGTCTTACCTGTCTGCGGGTTTTGCTGTCCGCCGCGGGGCTTGTCTACGTCATCGCGCTTGCGGTTGTCCACCGAGCGAAGAGACTGGCTGCGAGAGAGATGGCGGCCTTTGCCTAAATGGAGGGGGCCGGAGGGAAGGAGGGGGCGGTGTTAGTTTCTTCATTCACTGGATAAGTCTTTTTTTTTTTTTTCTGGGACACAACCGTGACGTGATTGGTCACCCAAAACAGCATCAGCCAAACTTGGGACTTTTTGTTGTGCTGTTTGTGTTAATGTGCTGTGTGTGTTTTTAATGTATGTGGTAAAAAAAAAGTACAAAAAAGCCATGTCTGTTCTTCACTGATGGCAACATGAAAAAAACGCATCTCCAAGAAAGAGCCATTCAAAAGACCAAAAGCAATTTCTGCAAAATAAAGTCATACAATTCAGTGAGAGCAATAACGTTTCTTTAAAATTGGCGACTCCATCATTGGGCGTTTTTTCTCCGTCCTTTAGCCCTTCGCAAAATGCTTTCGACAAACTATATGTATGGCCTTGAAAGCACGTCATTATTACTTTCATCGATCAAAGTCCCCTTTCCAACATGCACTCCTTAAGTCAAATACTGACTTATTGATGATGGATACACAGAATGAAAAAAGATGAGAGAAAGCATTGATCAGAACGAATGTGAAGACACACAGCACGCAACCGCAATTACAAAAGCTTCAGACAGATGGATGTGGTCACAGTTCAACACAAAGCGATGGCAGAGGTTCGGGAGCTCACCGGTGCAGGACTGAGGGTTACACGGGCGACCCTCTTCTAACACACCCTCACACAGGTAGGACTCCTCCGGCGGAGACTGACAGGTCCGAGTCCGGGTCTGAATCCCACCTCCACAGTCGCTGCTGCACTGGGCCCACTGGCTCCACATACTCCACCCACCTAAAGACACACAAACAAGAACAGGTTAGTCACTTGACAAATATTTACGATTGTTATTTCTTATTCAGAAGATGGGATCGCACAGTTACTCCTCGATGTTGATTGCTGTCGATTCTGCTCAAGTTCATTCACTTATTCGTCATATTCCTCAATTTTACAAAGCGCTTAACCATAAAAACGTCTACAGTAAAACAATAAAACAGCAGCAACAAAATTAATCGACGAGAGACTGACTGGGGTGAGTTTGCACAAAATGAGTGACGTAAGTTAGAGGCAAAAGGCAAACAAAATAAGAGATTTAAAAGGTACATTTTGAGGAATAATTGACTTAAAAGTTGGGAATATGTTTTAAAAGACAACATCACTATAATAAATAATTATAATCAATACAAATAAATAGTAAATATGATTAATTGTGAAATCTGGATCCTAAGTAAGACCACCCCTAATTTGGTTATTTATTTATTTTTTTTCAGTTTATGCACGTGACATGAACGCCTCATCTGTTAAATAATAAACATAGAGCACTGCTTAGTTCCATCTGTTTATTAAGATTCTCATGAAACTACAATATGGAAGGCACCTCAAGCATCAAAGCTAGTGATACAACTTCCAACACAGTGTAATGCAGGTGTAATAAATCACAAAACAATTCCCACTTTAAACATCCCAACACTCACAGAGAACCAGGTGGGCAGAACCATCAAAATACCCTGCGACATAAAACATGTCCTGACCGCCACAAACGCCTCACATCTGACGCAGAAGAGGCATCTGAGGGGAGTTTTACCTTTAAAAACAGAGGCGTGATGAATTCCATTGTCATTGTGAAATTCCCCATTTGGCCGTTGTGATTTAATGCGCTCCATTAAGATGTGTGCTGATATGAGGAGGAGCGAGTAAATGGCCCTCTATCTCTGTGTCCCGCGCGCTCATGAATGTTTAATGGCACAGACAGATGCCGTTCAGCCCCCACAGGCAGCGACAAATATGTATTAATCTGCATGAATAGAACATGAAGTTGGCCAACATCCAGACACACACGTTTTTAATTACCCACAAATCAATGTCCTTTGGGGTGAGGGCCGCAGGGAGGCGGGCTGCGGAGAGCACTTGATTCAGTCAAAGTCTAACACTCACAGCAGCGTGCAGTCGCCCCATGTCGACCGCAGAACTCAAACTTTACAGATTAAAGCAACTATCGGTGTATAAAAGCACACGTCAAACTCAAGGCCCTTTTATGTGGCCCTTAAATACATTTAGAAGGTGATAATTCTGGCATTAAAGTTTAATTGGATTTGAAAAGGTTTGATTTTTCCTACAAAGATAAGTCAAATATGTTAAAATCCATCTAAAACTTGTTTAAATCCAACTAAAACATGTTAAAATCCAATTAAAACCTGTTAGAATCCATCTAAAACTTGTTTAAATCCAACTAAAACATGTTAAAATCCAACTAAAATATGTTAAAATCCATCTAAAACTTGTTTAAATCCAACTAAAACATGTTCAAATCCAATTAAAACCTGTTAAAATCCATCTAAAACTTGTTTAAATCCAACTAAAACATGTTCAAATCCAATTAAAACCTGTTAGAATCCATCTCAAACTTGTTTAAATCCAACTAAAACATGTTAAAATCCAATTAAAACCTGTTAGAATCCATCTAAAACTTGTTTAAATCCAACTAAAACATGTTAAAATCCAATTAAAACCTATTAAATCCATCTAAAACCTGTTTAAATCCAACTAAAACATGTTCAGATTCAACTAAACCCAGTTTCCATTAAAGGGGGTAATTGATGTTAAAGATAACTTTTGTGAGACTCAAATAAAGATAAAATCTCACATTCAAAATGTAATAAGCTTCCAAATGTCACCATCTTCAGATTCTTATTAACTATTGTGGCCCCTCACTTTTTTAAGTTTGACACCACTGTATTAAAGACATGCACCAAAAGACCTCAAAGCATATATTTGGTTGTTCATGATTACACACAAGGAAGAAAAAGAGCATTTGTAGCGTTAAGTAGCTTTAAAAATCTGCCCAGCGTCATAATATAGCACTGAAAACTTTGTATACTGCACTACTTTTATTTATAACCAAACTGCTTGAACTTTAAACTGAAAGGGCATCAATTTAATCGAAATGTAAAAGCACTTGTCATTCTGCATCTGCTAACTCTTAAGGACAATAGTCTAAATAAATGATGTGCCCAGTGAATGTTATTTGTGGAGTTAATCAGCTGTAACTCTGCACAGAGCATTGATGCATGGTTTTTTGGTGTGTTACATTAAAAAGTTCTCTTTGGGGATAGTTTATTGGTGACTGGGAGGGAATGTAACTCTACTGTAATAATACTGCAGTCATTTTCTTAAATTGTACACATTTAATCTAGTGTTGAAGTCAGGACCATTAAGACAAGACACAGTCAAGTGCAAGATTGAACAATAATGGGAGAAATATAAGATAATATATGGTTTGGTAGCTTCTATTTCAACGTAAAACTTCCACACACCACTGAAAAACTTGTCAGTGATTTCCTTTCCGTCTCTGAAATGAAATTATCAGGCCCCAGTGATCACAGTCGATATGTGTTTGTTGTCAGCCGACTGACCGAGTGCAGCCCCGGTGTTTACTTATGGCTGTGAAATTGGATTTGCTCGCGTTACTGTGACCACACTTGATCAACACGTAACCAGTCCGGAGCTGAAATAAATCGACCACGTTAGCGACTTGACAAGACATCAACAACGCAGAATAAAAACACAAAAGCAGCTTATCGGTAGTGAGGAAAATCCTCGTGGCACTGCTGAGACAGAACTGAACAATAATCCTGAAAAAAGAATACAATCCAGTTGAATAGTCTGTGAATAGTCAACTAAATCTGCATTTAACCAGTGTAATGCATTGACTTTCTCCATAGTTTTTCAAAGTCAAGATAAAGAATGTTTTGTGGAGAATTTTCTTGGCCACTTAATCAAAACCGAAACTGGCAAACCAATGCCTTTGAAGCATTGTAAACACGCCTCTGAAGTTAATTATTCAAAAGACAATCCAAGACAACGTTTAGGCGACTTTTCATTGAGGTTTCTGTGCAGCACTGGCTCTAATCCAGTCCATTTTAGCTTTCAGGAAGCATTAAGAGTTACCTTGACCTTGGGATCTCACCGCACAATAGACAGATGATTATAAATTTACTGGTCACTTTGCTGCACCCAGTGGGATAAAACATTCAGATTTTAATAGCCTCAGTGCGTTTCAGTCAATGTCACCCTTTGGACAAACAGCCATCTTTTGTAGCGGTAAGTAGGTAATTAAGCAATAAAAAGTGATTGATGGAGCACTGTTCAAAATAAAAGATACATTGCAATAAAAACACAGACAAGTGGCTGTCAATAAATCTTTAAAGATGGTAACGTTGTGTGCTCCACTGTTTCATTAACTGTTTGTGCTAGCGACAAACATGAGCGCTCCAAACCGAACGCAAGGTCGACTCTTTTCTTTTTCAAAAGAGTGGGTACTCCGTGTCGGACTATTCAGCGAAGCCCAGTCACCGGTTACAGGAATAAGCCCGTCACCATGGCAACAAACGAGCACCGTAACAGAGCGATGCACTAATCATGGAGTATGGTAACGAACACAGTTAAAAAGAGAGACAGACAGAGCTAAAAGTACCAAGTTAATTACAGGTCACATCCTGCACTTCCTTTTTGTTTAAACAATATGGCTCTAAATAAACACACTTTTTTTTTTTACTGTTGCGTTTAGTTTAGACAGTTTAATCACCTAAAGTTTATTGTAACAGGAAAATAAAATAAGTCAGCTTTAAAGGTGTACTATGGTATGTCTACATCATAATACTATAGTTCTGTTTGGGTTTATTCACTTTGAAAGACAATAAAATAGATTGTTTCACTGATTTTTTTAATTGGATAAAATGTAAAGTAAATGATGGGTGCGTTTCAAGAAGGTCATGGGTTCGAATCCCGGAGTTTGAATAATACTAGTCTGGTCATATTGCAAAATCTGTATAACAAAAGTTAGCATTTGATAAAGTTACAGAATTTATTTTGTATTTTTTATTGTTAAAGGATGCAGTGCTCACTTTTATTTATTTATTTATTTATTTATTTATAAGGATTATATTGGATTTGACTGCACAATGGCTTACTCGGAACCTCAAAAGGAAAAAAACAACAACATTTATTTATAAAAAATATATAATATAAAGTTGTTTTTTTTTAACATTTAGGATTCATCTGTAACTTATAATATTTAACAAAACATACTGACTCTATGAGAAAACAAAACAAAACATCATTAGTTGACATGTTTGTGCTGTCAGTGAGTGGGTACACAACATTAGCAAGTGCTGCTCTTTTTATGCAGTATTTCCTCATTAAAGACACTTAGAGATGTGCCTGACAAGATTAGCATATGCAATGAAACAAACACAAAAGCAAATGTTCAGGTAAAATGCAAATGAAGGCATAGGTTCTAAGAAAACACTGCAAAATACTAACTCAAATCTTAGTGATATTGACTTGCGTGCTCAGATTTAACTGAAAGGGAACTTTAGGTGCTTTTGTTGTGGCAAGAGGAGTGTATGTTTTTGATGACCCTCCTATTTACGCTATACTATGACCTTATCTCTCTATGAACTCTCCTGTAAATATACACACTGTTTAAGTTATTCTATCTCCTCAGTCGGTCGCACTAACTCCTGGAGCGTCTTGAGAAAAGCGGTCTTCTCAACGTGAACCTAACGCAGCTATTTCCGTCGCTTTGAAAACTACGATGCAGTACAATAACCTTCAGCTGCTCTCCTGAATCCTTCTGGGTCTATTGTGAACAAATATGCTTTATGAATGCAGAGAGGAAGATTAACTGCAGTTTGGAGCAAAGGACAGAAGCTCCTTATGTCAAACCAAGGCGAGGGAAAAACAACAGAGAGGGGTGGGTCCGCTTTCAGATAAGATTCATTCTTTAGCGAGAAAAAAAAAGGACACGAGTGAACTTTTATCCACCTCCTGCCCGATAATCAGAAGCAGGGAGGGGAAAAACAGAGGGGAGTATAACAGGGTTGTCTTTTTTTCTTTCAGTGCAAGGGCATTTTATTATAATAATTCAGAGGAGGAGCTTTTGTCCACCATAGAAACCGAAGAGCCACCTCAAAAATCCTAAAAAAACACCTTTAATCAACCTTCAGCATAAAACCTATGAGACAAAAAGAGTTTCTCCCAAATTGAATCTAAATGTTGATAAATAAAATGTACAACAAAAGAGAGATAGCTTGAACCAGCTTTGAGATTGTAACATAAATGATAAAAAAAAAGAAAAAAAAATTGTTTTATGTTAATTTTAGTCAAGAACAACACATGGGTAGCTTTACAAGGCATTAGTTAATATAGAAAATGACTACATAGAATAATAATAATAATAGATAAACAGCCAAAATGCAAAATAAAGCAATACTATTTAATTTATTAAAAATATGTGACCACAAAATTATTCAACTGTAGCCTCTGAGGCCTTTGAATTGTTCCAAGAAAAAGTATAACCCTATTTTAGATACTCCTCCTAGCGCCAGTATTTAACACAAAGACTCTCTCTTAACTCCAGTCTCACAGAAAACGGAGTAATCAACACAAGACAGCGATAGAAAAAGAGTCTTGTGTGTGTCTGCAGCAGCATCCAAACTAAAATAATAATAACAATACTCACAAATGACGACTTTGTGTTTACAGATTTGTCTGTGTCCCATTCATTCTGACAAAACATCTTTAAATTCTCTTCTTAAGGCTGGACACATTCACAAAGGGAGTGTCTCTTGGTTAAAATACCACAGACATTTTTATCAATTACATTTAATGATCAAATATTTAGCTTTGGTTTCATGCTTTCATAGTTCACTGACAGGAGATGCAAACATGCAACACTATTAGATATAGTCCTGTATCTTGCAAAAAAGGGGTCTATTTGAGAGAGAATTTTTACAGATTTTTTTATTCCTTGCAGTGGGGAATTCTTTGCACACACGGCCTTTTATCTGGAAATAAAAACACTCAACTTAACGACTTAAACGGACATCGAACTTCTTCAGTGTTTTAAATGTTTACGATCAAACTTTGCTCCCGTTTTCAGCAGCAGGAGGTTTAGTCTGTTTGAGTTTGGCTCCTGTCTGCGTGTTCAAACTGGAAATGTGCAGATATATACTGCTGTAGAGAATGAAATAGCTGTCTGAAAGTAATAAAAACACATTTACAAAATACCGTACTATCCCTTTAATGTTTTCATGTTGATGTCCACAGCCGCTGTACTTCTCTAAGGCAAAAAATCATGCTTAATTCAGTTCAGAATGTGCTTTTTAATTGTCCTGCTTCTGTTTTTCATCTGCAAACACCTATAATGAAGTTCCTGAAAGTCACCTTCCTCTCAGTGGATGGCTTCTCCTGTTTCAGCTCCGATTTCTGCAGCTTTGAAATACACCACCGCGCGGATAGGGTTACGGCAGATTTATCGATTGAGCGGCGCACAATGTGTGTTTGTGCAAAGAACGGGACGAGTATGATGTTGACAGCTTTCGTGGCAATAAGGAAGAGTGTTAAGAGAGACAAGGAGAAGGGGGGAATTATCTGACAACACATGAAATGCGGGCAGAAGCGGGCCGATGGGTTCACACTGAGCCGTTGAGCTGAATGAAGGATAAGGCTAGTGCTGACACCCAGAGGACAGACGCAGTCAACTGCACAGTGCAGATAACAGCCGCTGAAAAGAGGGAGCTGCAGGGGAGACGAGAGGAGGAGGGGGTGAAGAGACGGCCACGAGAAATGGAAGAGCAGATAAGACCGGAGCTAGAAATGAAAACACAGGTGGAAAACACTAGGATTTTGAATTGTGTCTCAATAGAAACGAGATGTGTTGTTTCCTCCAGTCACAGTTTGGGCAGATATCACCAAAGCCTGTCATTTGCATACTCTAATTAACACAAATACATACACAAAAGCATATTCAATATCAACACCTTATCTGTATCATTCATAATCATCATTTTTAGAGAGATTTGAATTCACTGAAACGAAGGAAATATACGGAAACATAGGATTTGCTGCTTCTAGAGTCGACAATACTTTTTTCAATTCAAATAAGGCTAGAAACATAATAAACACTTTGATTGTGTCTGTGGGCCGTACTTTTACTTTTGTTGCACACTTTTCAAGTAAAACAAACAAAAAAAGGAGGCAAAAGACAAAAAAGAAGACGGAATACTTCAAATAAAAGAGTACATTAGACAGACATGATTTTAATGAACTAAATTTTGTGAAAATATAGTGTGAAATTGTGGAAAAAGTGCCCTGAACACACTGTAGGTAATATTAAAGAACTGACTTAACATATGATCCACAAAACTATTCCCTTTTTAATTCCTTTTAGGTGGTCGTTCTGTGGATAGAGACCATTTAGCCCAAACCAATGAAAGAAAGTTCTCGTTGAGCTCTCGTTCATCATCGAATCTTCCACAGAGCGTCCTCAGCCCGAAGCAGGACGGACGCTGTGGTCAGACATATTTAAATGTTATGAGAACAGACTGAGTCACCGGAGCCTGGTGGGAACAACCTCTGAATGGAAACACAGAGTCGACAAGTCCCCCGCAAAAACCCACCAGTTTAATAGCATTTAAAAGTAATTGCTTGTCAGACACTAATATCTGTTTCAGAAATGACTCTGACAGCTCTATTCAGAGGGTTTCTCACTCAGCAATAATATTTGGAACGTAGGCGCTGGGGTGAAGGCTGCTCAATAGTAAGTCTCACTTTATATTTCATGTACGATTTCAAGATGTGCGTTTTCAATATAAAATAATACTGTCTTTTGTGTAAATGAGAACAGTTCACTGTAATAAGGCTAAAACTAACAGGATTTTGAAGATATCAGGCGCACGATACAGTGAAAAAGTCTTAAATTTAACGTAAACTGCTGCTGAGAATGACACTGAAAGGTGTTGGTGCTCCTTGAACTTGTTGGTTTATGGAAATTAGCCATGTGCTTCGATTTAGCAGAGAACTTTATAGGACTTTACTTGAAAATGACCAGATCAAGTCACACATTGACATTGGCAGCTGCTTTGTCGTTTTGTGTTGGCATTGAAAAGCACACAACAAGAAAGAAAAGAAAAAAGAAATGTGAATCGTTGTCTTTAGTTACTTTAGGTCAATTGACAGTTTTACACAAGAGTGAGGTCCTAAAACTGATCCCTGTGGTACTCCGTATGTTCCTTGAAGGTAGATCCAGGGTTTATTTTTTTGTCTTAGTCCTGTGTTATCAGATCTGATCAAATGTCAAATGAACATGTATTAGTGTAGACCATAGAGAGCTCCCTGAGCCAAACCACCTGTTATTCAGTCAGGCCTCTCTCATACAGAGCTTGTATAGAGTTGGTAATGATTAGTAATGACACATTAAAGCAATATTAGCTTTGAATGAGAACATGAGATGTTTCTTTCCGTTCTTTTTCCACAGCTTTGGCTGAATACAAAAAAACTAGAGTGATGCCTTTGAAAAAGCACAAAATGCTTTGATTCGTGTCAGTGACTAGACTCCTCTCCATGGCAACAACTACTTCATTGAATTAGCAGCTGGCAATGCTAGTCTGATTAGCCTGTTAGCAAATATGTCTGAATATGAATTGAGTAAAGCCTTGTATTCAGAGTCGTTCTGTAAAAGCAAATATTCACTCCACTTTTATTCTTTGTAAAGACCTAAACTATTGCACTTGATAAAGCTCTATTGATTCAAATCTAAAGGTTTGAAAATAATGAATAATAAAGTGGAAAGAATGAAAATTAATCAAAAGATAAAGGACGGTGGTGAGGAAAAAGGTGTTTGGCAGAAAGAGAATCTGGAGGAATCACACAGTCACACTGCTTTTGATTAATTAACTCAGATAACACTAACTCTCAACATTAATATTGATTACTCTACTCATGTAACTATAGCCTCTTAATAAAATGGATCCAAACCTTTCTAAAAGCATGTGTGACATAAAATATACCATAGTATTTACTTCAAATCTACAAACACACTATTATATTAAGGAATCTTTATTATTATATCAATGTGGAATCCATACAGTAGTAGATATAATTAAATAAAACATTTGTGTATTGGTTTGGAAGCAGTGTGGTGTGTACTTTTTGGAGGAATCTGCAGGGACATGGTACCGGGGCAAAGAAGATCGAGTCCTGGAGGGTCCAGTTATGAGTCTATTTTTAAAGAAAGACAAATGCAGTGTTTCTTTTGATGCAATTATAGCCTACTGAAAACATACTTTTGGCTGATGAGGTCGTTTTTATTATTATTAACTGTATACAACAACTTTTCCACTGTATTGTTGTCTTTAGAGCCCTCACTCAAAGCCTTTTAAACAAATACTGTGTAAAAACATATACTTTTCACACAGGATACGTTTAAATAAACACTGGTAAAAGCACATCTCGGTCTAATCCTCTTCTGGGACCCTTCTGACCCCTGCCCCTCAGTCTGCAGCGGGTCGGGCTGGACCTAATGCTGCGGTGCGTCTTTAACCCAATCGGCAGAAGCTCACAATCCATTACCCCCTCACCTTCCACCACTAGACCATCTCTGGAGCTCCTCAGCCCAAGCCATTGTCTATAAATACATATCATGTGGGCCGCTCTATGGTTTCAGGTGCAGGTCAGACAAGCAGACATTTCAATTCCGAAGATGGATGCCCTGTTTCAGAGGGAACGATAAGGAAAGGCTCAAAAGGTCTTTCACCGCAGGGATCTGATGTTTTTCTTACTTTTTCCACAGCCTGACTGACAGCTCACAGAAATAGACTTTTTTTCTTGCTCTTCGTGTTTTTTTTTTTTTTTTGTCCTACACGCGACACACATCCATCTTTAGCGAGCGATGGCAGCTGATAAAGCCTGTGTGCTTCAGACCAAATTGAATAAAAGAGGATGAGGCAGGACTGTGACATGCTTCCACCAGAGAGGATCCTGAAAGTCATGGCTCACACTGAATTTAGTTTAAAGGCGGTAAGTTAGTTGTTTTTGTCCACTCTGACTGGACTTTTACAAGAGTTTTTTCCCAATAAACGAATGTAGTGATGCTAAACTCATTCTGTCAGTGGTTTAAAGCTTTAGAGGCAGATATCTAGTAACACATGAGGACAACAAGAAGAAAACAAAACTATTTCAAACTGAGATGTTGGGTTGAAATGCTGAAAATGCAGTGAACTGTATTGGATGGACTACAGATATATTTACTACAGCTTCCTACTCCACACTGCCTGATTTAATATCCATGAATATTGTCTAGTTTCTGAGTAAGGATAAGATATTTAACCAAAAAAAAATCCAAAATGGACTCTCTTCATGCAACATTCATTTGCCTCTTATTAGTTGTTACTGTAACGCACCAGTCACATTTTGTACAGTTTGGGATATTTCAAAGTTTCGCATTAAAATTCACTTTTAAAGCGAGAATACAGTGATAGACAACTATACATTCAGAAGATTCAATTGCACCACACTGTCTATTAACTTTACATGAGTTATATTTCACTCTCTAACGAGCAAACATTCTCTATATTTATAAGATGACATATGTTGGGTGTTTTTTTCATTAGCTGTTATCTGAAGCCATATGTTTCTAATATTGTTGTTGTTCCTAAATGAACTCTCAGACTTCGAGGCCGGTGAGTTTTATTCCCTCGTTAGTCTCTCCTCTTTAGTTACAGAAGTGCTGAGGACTGCTTTGGCTTCAGTCGGGAGCTGTTTACAGGTTGCTCCCACTTCCTGTTCCCCCCGAAGAGAGGTGGGCATCACCGAAGTGTTCCTGTGGGAACTGCCAGAGAACTGCTCTATTTCCACCTCCTCAACCTCCCTCTACACGGCCATTAAGACTGAAAATCGCCCCCGCTGTGCTCCGGCGTGTCCTTATCTCTGCTGCTTCTTCATTCACTCCGCAGCTAATGAATGCATGGTTGTTTTTGTTCAGAGTGTTTCTCAAAGTTACTCGGGAGCACATTTTAACGGCGTCTCTCTTGAAAGCTCCTGCGCCGCGTTATGTGTAATATACTCGTCGGCGTTCGGGGATCACTCACCTACGAAACCCCGGATCTGCTGGCATGTACACAAACAGATGCAAATGCACACACAGCCACACATCTCCGAGCGCTGCGGTTTACTCTGCCCACGCTTTCTAACACTCTCATACATCACAAGCCCTTGTCTCTCCACAGTGTGGGATGGTGACTGCATTGTGACTCAGAGAGAGCGCCGGGGAGCGGAGAACAGAGCGGAAGGTGGGTTGAGGAGGTGGCAGAGGGGCCCAGCAGAGGAAGGTCACTGCGGACGGGACCGTTGGGGATGTATGGAAGATCCCGCCTCCGTTGGCACCGCTTGGATCGAAGGTGATTTCCATACGACGCGTGTCTGCCTACTGGTTGTGCAACTTACTTTAAAAAGTCACACGTAACTTATTCGCAGTCATTGGTGATGCGTACTTCAGCCTCCGATCACTCCACAGAAGAAGAAGCTCATATTTATACAGAACTCAAGCAGAATGAATCAGCTCAACTTGTGAGTGTCACCGTCAAGTAGGGAGTATATCATTACAGCAGTGGGTTGAGTGGGTTGTCCAACAGGTGGGAAGCATTATTATGTGTCTGTATGGTGAAAAATACAGCGATAAGCCATGGTTCTGAAGTTGTAAAGGTTTAGTTTACTAGCTGTAGTAGTTCTGTTTGTGTACAGAACTGGATTATGGTCAAGATTAACCCTGTGTTTTCATGGTATGACAAAACTTAGATCTCCGTGAAAACCTGCGCTGTACGAAAAACCAGCTCCGGAGCAGTTTAAGATCCAAAAAAGAGAAAGAAACACAGCCCACAGATCGATCAGCTGCGACAAACAAGCTGCTGACGCGAAGGAGGACAGCAAAAATGATCTGCTGAGAGTGAAAAAAGGAGTAGTGTCTGAGACGAGAGGCACAGACTGAAGCATAAACAATAAGTTTAACTAGAATCACTGAAGGGGAGATCCTCAAGTCATAACTTCAACATTTATACATGTGTGTCAATGGTATTTCTCTCAGAATAGCTGTAAATGTCTGCCCTTTATTGAGATTCACTGATTAATGATTTTAATTTAACACCGCTTCGAGATACCACTAATCCAGACTGGGATTGTCATGGATTGTTAAATATACTTCAAGACAAATCCTAGATAGGTTCAACTTGCTTCAACCAGATTCAGAGAAGCTGCTTCTAACATAAACACTCTTTCTCTTTCTTTTCTTTTTTAATACTTTATCTTACAATGAATAAACCAATATTGTGGATCTGGCAATGACAAATAGTGTTTGTGCTTCAAAAACTCCTGTTCTGATAATATCCTTTTTATATTAGATGTACAGATATACAGTGAAGCTCAGAAAACAACTGGTTTAACACATACTACACTGTTATAAAAGCTATATACAGTTTACGTGAAAACAGATTTGATTAGGCCACTTTAACATGGCTAGTCATGTTTATTTATTGAAATGTAGAGTCTAAATGTTGTGAATATCATTTGTGTGTTGCTTTGAAGGGACTCTAATTAAATTTCTTAAAAATATGATTAATTTATCGTAGATCTTTTGACACAGTGCACTGGCAAAACCATTTGGATCAGTCCAGAGAAAGTAAAAGGCTATTTTCTATGATCCCATTCCTAAAAAAATCAGTGCAATCACTCTCAACAGTAAACAGATCTACAATGGCCTTGTCAGTGTTTGTATTCAATCTCATTTTTCATTTTCCAAATAACCCATTATCTTTTTGGAAAAGATAGAAAATGAAAAGCAAACAGAATCCTCTCCGTCTGGTTCCGAGGCTGGAAATAAACTTAAGAATCTGGCACAAAGCGAGACCAGTCGACACAATCAGAGAAGATACTGTTGTGTAGCTGCACCGACAGCGTTTATTGTACATGTCCTGAAGTTATATTAAAGGTCATTTAGAAAATTGCAGACGGCAGATGGTAACTGTCTCAAATGGAAACTTGGATAATGTGTAACAAACGATTGAGTTAATGGCTTGTGTGTGATTGGTGACGCTCTTTTTTTAGGGCTCACAGAACACAATCTACAGTGTGTGACAGCTACCGGATTTGTTTCTACAATTAAACTGAAGAAATGAGTTTATGTGAGATAGAAATAGCATTGTAAACTGTCATGATACATATATAGTACATTTTAATGGTTGTTTGACCTTAAAAAATGTAAAAACAAAGAGAAAGTAGCTCTTTAAGCACAACTTTATGCAATACGTATTGTGCAAAATTGATAAACACGCACATTTCATCACGTATTGACAAAGAAATCGCTCTTTGATTCAAATTTTACTTTTTTCCCGTCGCCATTTTTAACGTGACATAATTAAAAGCCAAAAAACAGCAAAAGCAGAGCCACATAAAAAGACTTTGTAGTTTAACTTCAAAGCTTATAAGTACAAGATTAAATAAAAAACATGGCATTTTCAACACAACATACATCAATAATATACAGTTCTTCTTGAAATGTCTCAATAAAAATACAGCTTATGACTTGCACTGGGGCCATATTCCAAAACACATGCAGCAAATGTCAATAAAATACAGTCTGTGCTTTGAAATGATGTCTCTCTTAAAGCATATAGAGGATAATAGATTTTTATTGTTACTGTCTGTTGTTTGTCGTACAATCCTGCTGCCTTCGGATCATAATTTGCCCTCCTTTTTATTGACCCAATGCTCTGGCTTCTCTGCTGCTCTGATGATGGATGTCGGCTGACGTCAGCAACCGCAAAGCTGCCACCGAGGATAGTTTCTAACCTTCAACAATCAAACTATCAAAGCATTAACGGCAAATTTATATCGTAAATTGGGAGAAGTAGCTGAAGGAGACAGAGCTAACACCAAAAGATAAACATAATTCATCAGCTATGTTTGAAATAAGAGCTAAACTATGGAAAAAAAAGAGATTTATTTAGAAAAAAAAAGCCTCTGGGTGTTTTTCAGAATGCGCTAAAACAATTCATGGTAATTTTTCTTTGAGATCAGATTGAGCAATAGAAGCCTTTTCAGATTTGGAAGGCCTGAGAAAAGATAAGAAGTCGATCAGGCTTGTAAATGGAAAACTGTGAAAGGCACACCATAATCACGTTGGGACGCTTTGATGAGAAATAAATGAGTAAATACATCAAGTGAATCAGAGAAGAAGAAAAGAGACGCAGCTTTGAAAGTTAATTACAAACTCTCAGAGAGTTTTTGAGTTTTTCTGACAGGTGTTAGTTTGACTGAAGGTAAAGCAATGCTAAAAAATAAAAATCACAATAACAGTAAATGATTATTTACAATGAAGTCAAATTTTTGCCACATCAAACATGAATGAGTTTTAGGGTTTAGGTAAATTAATCTTTACAGCAGAGTATGGTCTTAATATTAACAAATTAAATTACACTTTCTTCAGTCTTTGAGACATTTATAGATAAATTCCTCAAGTTTCATGTTGAAAAGATGTAATTTTGTTGTTTATCTGCTCTTAAATTTTGATTTAAATATAACACAAGGCTTAACATATTCATAACACTTTTGCTGTATCATAGATTTACAAACACAAGAGTTGTCCCATGTGTCCTACCACTTTCTTCCACTAGATGGTGTCATGAGCAGCTGCAGTCTGTATTTCCACTGGGACAATTAAAACAAGTTGACACTGGTGATAAAGGGCAGCCCCTGAGTGAAATGTAATTCAGAGTTCTGCCTTGTGTGAACTGGAGCACTGTCAAAACTACAGATGCTACTTTAACAACCGTTTTATCTACAAACTATGCCCCGTCTTCAGACAGGACGGACTTATTTGAAGCGTTAGTCCTCGGCGTACAGACCCGAGACTGTCTCTGGATGTATTTCTGTAGATTCTGAGACAAGTGCATGGGACATGTCTGCACTAATGAGGCTTTTCTGAGACATCTTTGGCCCAGATCCCCTCTGCTTGTTGTGGGTGTGCTTCTTTGTAGCTGTGTCCTATGTCTTCGGTGCGTCTGACAGCGTGTCACCTCTGGGTGTCATTCCGGGTGATATCGGCGAAGAGAGACGCCTTTACGGCCGTCCCGCAGAGCCCCCGCCTGCTTTTAACAAGGACATACACACTTTTAATGCTTTATTCCTGTCAGCTTTGGAGCCAGGTAGCTATAAACGCGTACGTCTCAGCGTGATCCGACGTAATTCATCTTCATTGTCCAAGTCATGAAATGTGAAGAAGAGCAGCCACAGTAGCGTTAAATGTCCTCACAGTGAAGGACTGTCTCAAACACAATTTCACTCTTTGGAGAGCTACGGTGCTGGCTCTTAATAATAGAGCACTTTTCTTTGAGGGGGAAAAATGGTTTCAAATCTTTTAGAGTTGACCAGATTTGTCCAAAAAAGAAGTGTGATGAAGTGTAAAATAGAGCAGAAAGGCAAGCGGTGACAAGCTGCCACTCAGAAACCGGAGGGATCCCCGTCGAGTCACTTAAGACGGATGGACCAGGCAAAAACTTTTCCATACGGCGGAAAATGAACGGCCTCCAGTCGCATATACCACTTTTACACACACAGATACATTTGTCTTCTCCCTGCGCTCGTCCCGGGGCACAGCTTTTATCATCGCCCGGTAAGTAGCAGCGGTAAAATTGCTTAATTAAAGCATGAATGTTTAATAAACCCCGAGGCATTATGGGACCTGAGATAGGACGTCCAGTGATGAGCCGCCTCGAGGAAACGGGCCGACATTTGTTAACTCCGCTTCGACGGGTTTCGAGGAATAGTTTTAACAAAAACAGTGGAGACTCATCAGCAGCGAGGGCTCCGTGTCGAACTCTATTAAAAAGCACTAATTGTCGTGTCACTTTTCAATACATGCTTTACTCTGATAATGGCTGAGTCATAACTGCACTGTTTCCTGGAAACCACTGGTAATGTTAGCTTCTGTTGAAAAGTTCACAATATTAGGAGGTGATTCACAGTTTTAGAACTTGGAACGACCTTGGTTTTATCTTTTGCATGTTTGTGATGAAGGAAGGTCTTTTTATTCACTCATTCAACAAATATCATTGCAGAGTATTCATTATTGCACCAAAATAATACATTATCGCATACATTATCTCTGAAGGACTGGGATTAGATACTGTGTCTGCTTCTTAATGTTGTGTTGATAATCCTAAAGTAATTTCTTTTGCTATGGCTGCATGTTTTAAGCTGCAAATACTTCAAAATATAGTTAGTTAGTTAGTCTTAGGGTTATGGATTTGTCGCTTGGGCTAAAAATACGGATGATTTAACCAATTTGACACTGATCCTATTTGCCGTCTTTGGAGCCACAGCTGAGAGGAATGTGGCCAACAGTTCCAGAAACATTGGCAGCTGGTTTTGAAGTGACTTTTCAGGTTTTCATGAGATTTCAAGTGTTGCTTGAAATATCAGTTTCGGGAGGGTGGAGAGTTCATTACATGTGAAGAGGTCAGATGTAATAAAAATAGACCAGGAGTTAGAACCAGCAATCTCATATTAATAGTCAGGGAAAAAGATCAAACAATATTCATTTTTTTTCTTCTGATTTGTGTTGATGTTGATTTAAAACCCTCCCAGAGCAAATCAAAATAAGAAAACATTCTGAAAAACTCAAGATCTGTTGTAATCAAGAAACAATGAGGCCACATTGACTCAATACTGGTCAAGGTATTACACTAAGTTATGGGAATCCTGGGAGCTGATTGGAGAAAACAGCTACTCTTTGGATCCACATTTTACTTGAATGAGGATTATCTATCGTACAATCAATAGTATGATCAGCCTTTGAAAAACCGTACTTCTCTGAAACAAAGCCATTCCCAAAAAGGTAAGGTACACTTCTTTGTGATCCTTCATATCCTTTTTGATTTTAGAAACATCCCCTAAGAGCATTAAATACTCAAACCTACTGCATACTGTTCATGAGGGTTAAATACTACTACACACTTCTTATTTCTCAGTTCAGATCTTGTTTTTTTCAGCTCACCTCCTGCTGATGCATGACGTTTGTGACGGTGTTTACAGCAGTCACCTTGTCCTTTAAAACAACAGCAGAAGAACTTCACTGTGATATACGTCTCTGTTTCTTTAACAGAAAACACAGCGGTGAAGCTGTAATGACGGCAAACGTCCCATGCAGCTCCCGCTTTTTAAAACTTCACCCGTTGTGCTGCGCTAAACTTAGAAAAGCACACACATAAGAATAACTTCCAGCATCCGACTGTAACAAACACAGTCTCCTAAAAGAAAAGTAAGTCAGCAAACTTTATATTACCGTCCATAAATGCTCTTTATTCAAGAGTAAGTGCACTGCAGCTGTAGGAACAGGAGCTAATGCAACTTCCACTGAGTTTTACATGTCGATTTTCAAGATATTCAAAAGGGAAAATGTTATTATAATGGGATAATACACTGTTAATAACACCAAACTGACTGATGTTTTTCCAATTTGTCCCGAAGAAGGCACCTTTAATGGGTTCGAAATGCAAATAAGTTAAATTTGAAACAGATTTATAATATTTTTACCATTCAGATTGATCATTTATCATCTAAACTTGATAAGAGACAGCAATGTTTATCAATGAAAATGAGGTTCTTTTGTGTTTTTGTCACAAGCCCTATCTGCCCTTTGGAGAAAAATCTCACAAAATCATGTGCACAACTTGTGGAAATGCAGATTTAAAATGTTTCAATGAAAAAATATAACATTAAGAAGACCCCAAACCCTGATGTACTTCTTAATACTTGATTTCTGCCCACATAGCGCCCCCTGTGGAACACACCGGGCCATGCTCTCCTGTGACACATGCACATACAAATAAAAAAAAGTGCTTTACTCTTTCCCTCAGTCAGCCACCCACTCTCATCCACCAGGGACCAGCGCTTGGTTTGAACCGGAGCCATTTTCTAGTGCCACATTTCAGCGTGTGTTTATGTGTGTGTGTTTGAAGCTAATGCATTTGCTTCAGGATTCCTCAGTGCTCCTTATGGAGGCGGGATGGAAACCCCTTAGTTTAGCAACAATGTGGTGGAGCCGCGCGGAGGCTTACGGCGAAAGACACAGCCGTATCATTTATCTTGCTCAGGCCCGGCCGGCTGCCAGCGAGAGCACAGGAAAAGTGCAAGTCAGGAAGGTTTATGAGGAGTTCTTCAGCTCCAGACTGCCACTTTCTTGGACTGCTGATCAGGCTGGTCCCGGGTTATTTCTTAAGCCCTCCATCAAATCCAGAGTAAAAGACAGCCCTGATTAGACTGTGATCACACTGAGGAGGTGATGTATCTCTCTTTACTTTTTAAACTAAACTAAGGCGCATTTACATGGAATAAAAGCACAAATTCTGCTCTAAAGTTTACCCAAATTTGCAGGGATAGCACTTAAAAACAATGTATGTGAACCTTAAAGAGCTGAGCCTACAGTAATAACACTGCACTAACAACACAATAAAATGATGCTAGAGATTCCAAAAACCTGCCATTTTCTGAAGCAGCACGGTTAACACGTAAAATACTAAAGATAGAAACAAAACATGAGAAACATTTCCCCGTAGTTCTTCTTCTCGATGTGTGTTTTCTGCCAATACCTCTCTGACATGTCATTCTTTTCACTGAGAATAACACCGCAACGGTTTACACAACAACACAGCAAGGGGTTTCCCAAAACGTTCTGTAGAAATCAACTTTCAAGTGCATTTTCAATAGATTTCCTTTTACTGAAGTGAGCGTGGATTCACACCAAAAGTGACAAATTGCTCAGGTCTCTCTTTACGTCACCAGCCTTTCTTCAAGTCTCTCGTTGGACGTTCAAGCTGCGACAATTTTGCTTGGAAATAGTAGTCACCGGTTGCTTTTATTTTTTTTTATGTAAACAAATCACGAGGAAGAAATGGTGGCGCACAAATACAAAGGGAATCCATTTGAAAATAAGCATGAATCCTTTTGTCAGATAACAAAAGATGGACATTTCTCGTTCTCGTCGATTGATTTAAAAAGAACTGACCCAAAATAGCACTTTTCTGCCTACCTCTTTGTAAATGTGGTTAAAAAAAGCTCCTAATCTGTGTCTTTTGGATCTGACACAGCACGACGTATTACAGAGGTCACACAAAATACAACAACACAAGCCAAACTAGTCAGCGCTTGTTGACAGATGCGTCACTGTTGCGGCTTTAAGCGTGACTCTCCAATTTCAGTCAGAGACGAGCCTCGGAGAAATCCACTAGAAGCAAAAAGAGAAGAGGGGGAGATACTCGTGTAGAAATATCCCCCGGGGTCCGAGGCGCTGATTGAAAATAAATGTATGCAGTGTTGTGAAATGTAGACGAGACCAGACGGGACGCTTTTGGATTCTTCGAGCACCAGTAAACCGTCACGAGACAGCCATGATTGGTAAAACAGACAGCGGAGACAAGCCTATTCATCTCTCCGGTTTCACTATCAGCTTATCTTGAATTCTGTTGCTGTATACGTCGGGATAGAGACCGACAGCTCCGCACTGATGTGACTGATGATAAAAATGTCAGCTCTGGATGTACCGAGTGAAAGATGGAACAGCTGACAAAAAGGTGGGAACCTATGTGAACCTAATAACCAAAGTCTTCTCAGTCTTTGGCCAAGGGTTAAAGTGCAAACGATGGGAGCGTATGAGCACACAATAGAAGATGTCACAACGAAAAAGTGAAAAGACAAAGAAGTAATAGTAGTAGTAGTCTTCTAAATATAGAAAGAAAGATAAACAAAACAAAACTACCATTGGATAAGTCGTAAATGCAGAAAAACTCAATTAGACAAGGTGAGATGTTTATGTTTGAAGTAAATATGTATGAAATTTAGCATTTATTGAGTTGTATTGATGGCCTCCCTTCTCCTGACTGGACCTATTCCAACAGCAAAAAACAAAACAAAACAAAAAACAAAACAAAATGGTGCTGAATTCATCAAGTACTGCTTTATATCTGTGTGAATGTTACTGTAACCTGTGTTAAATAAGAAAACAGCAGCTTATATCTGTCTCAAACAATAAAAATAAATGTAGCTTTCTGTCGTATTTAGGATAATCATTTTCATTTTAAACCTGCAAAATATGTATGTATAAAAGAGGTTTCAGGTTATTTGTAATTGTACCAGAATACACTTTTTTATACATATATTGTTTTGTTTTTTGTCTTTTACAATTAGAAAGATTTTTGAACTTTTTATATGAAGTTCAACCAGATGAACCACTGCTGTACCACAAAAACCTAAGCTTTTTAACAAGATTTAAAGAAATATATATATATATATTAATCTCATAATCTCCCTCCTGACAACTATTCAAGCAGAAATATCATGTTTTATTGACTGAAATATTTCTTTATTTGCGTGTTTTATAGAAAATGTAACTGTGGCCCAACGTCAGGATCATTTGCTGTGACTTTAAACATCTGTCCTTTATCTCTATGAAACCATCCTTTATAACAACTTATGTAGGAGTCTTGTAAATGTAAACGACCTGTTTTGACACGATTAGACCAATGACTTGTAATATTAAATGTCCGATTCTGCATTTGTTGTCAGATGGTTCCCAGAGCTCTGATTAAACCTGTCTGAATCCTCTCTTTACTCCTGATAAAATACAGCGGGCAACAATGAATGCAGCATGTTCATAGATTTATCTGTCGATGTGTCAAATAAGTATCTGAGAACGACGCCTTTTAACACCAGATTACAGCCTGTGTCGTGTCAAATTAGTTCCAGTGAAGATCCAGAAGTCGGCTCGAACATCTTTGAAGAACGTGTCAGAAATATACACTAACTATATAACTCTGGAAGTCCAAATAATAACCTGACCAAGAAAATGAGACGCTGTGTGCTCAGTGGGTTAGAGGGTCATTAGCAGAAAAGACAACATCCAATCATTTCGAGCAGAAGCACTGATGCATGGTCCACTCTTTAACCTGAGCCACCTTTGTTAGAAGATCTCTGAACAGGAGCACATCAACATTTTATACGATAAATAAAGAGATTTTCTGACAAAACATGGACAAGGACAGAACATGGGGCCAACAATAATAACACACAGCCTTAATAATCAAAAGAGTCTTTGTGTTTCAACCAATGTTCAGCTTATTATCTCATTCTTTTAAGGCTGTTTTTTAACTCAATCACAACTAAAAGCTTCTTGTAACTACATTAGACATTAATATGGAGTATGTGAACTTAAAATCTCTTTCCTTCCTTCTATATTTTGTTCAAATTGACTGGTTTTATAACAATACCCCTAAAAACTTCTTCTTGAACAGCAATTAAGGCATTAAAATTATAAAGCACAAGTGGTCATTGAGTTGTCCTTTAAATTTTTGGACTAAATACGAGATAAGCTGGACCTTTATCCCATTATTGCACTACTCTATGTTTATTCACACTTAAAAATCACCATGTGAGTGCGTGATCGAGGCAAGGTCACAAAATACCACCATCGTGACTGCCCTCCTTCACATTCTCCACACTTTTCAATCCTTTTTTTTTTGCCCCCCACAAAGCCATCACTATCTCCTTTGTTCCTATTGAGTCATGTGTCGTCTCATCTTCTCACTTCTGCCCGATCCGCCCTTTAATCACTCACCGCCTCCCTGCAATCCTCCGAAGCTGACAACGAGCCTTTCCCTCCTTCGTGCCACTCGGCGGGACACAAATAACATCTTAGCCACACCTGAAGGTTCGACAAGAAAGGTTTCTGCGGACGGACAATATTTTGTTTTGAGACCTTTTACTTTGACCATTTGAATGTCAGGACGGTCCGAAAATAACTTATCGCCAACTTAAAGGTTAAAGTTTTCTCACAGAGCACAGAGAGATAAGGACTCTACCTCATTAGCTACAGTTACGGTGAAAAGGCGAGATTACTCATCGTTTCATTTCTTTTTTTTTCCAGCTGAAGCTTCTCAGAGCAGACATAACATGACCTAATTGTGAAACCAAACGCTTAAAACATATTTAATTTAAGTACACAAATATACTACTTCCTCTGACTTATGATCAAAGGTCACATCAAAATCAATGTGAGTTAAGAGCTTCCCATTGCCCTATAGATTACCGCATTGACACAGTAAAACGCATAACGGAGATGCATCATATCTGTCATATCAGAGGTCAAACGCCACATCCCATCGATTCCATTATTATAGATTACCGTTAAATGAGACGTCCTGACCCCATTTGTGCGCGAGTCAATATGTTAATCTAAACTTCTGCCCCATGAAAGGATTTATTAATGCCGTACAAGCAAAAACTGCCCCACTGACCTCGTACAGTACGTTAATAGTTATCGTCAAATGAGTTCGTGTTTCAGTTTGTTCGGTGCCGTTTCATGTTAAAGGTTTAGTGTAAAATGTTTTCCATATTATTCACTTTGCAATTAGACCTTTTAACACTTGCCATTTCATTTACGTCCTATTTTCCAGAAAGTGCGTGAAGGTTTAGGAAATTCATTTTGTTTCAGATTCTTTAAAGTGAAATCCCCATCAGACCTATTTCTAACAGACAACTAGACAAGAGTATGTCCCTTCTGAGCTACCGTATTAGCTCAAATAATCTAAAAAAAAAAAAAAGAGGAGGAGTGTGAGGTGTGGAATTGCATTTTTGTAACACTTTTAGACGTAAATTAGGTTTGAGTTTAGAAAGAGGGGCATCCAAACACTTTAACAAACAAATATTCAAAAAAAGAATAGTCTAATGTAGTGTAGCTTTACTTTTAAATCTACATTTTTTCCAGATTGAGTATGAGTAACTATAATTGAGTACTCACTAGTATCAAGAACAAATAATACAGATTATAATAAAATGCATAAAGGGAGCGGAAATGTGCATTGTAAAGTTTTTAGAGAATAAGAAAAGTAGTTCTATCTATCTATTACACCATAATTTTAATTTTCATGGATAAGATTATGTCACCGATTAGTAACAATTAAACCCAAATGGCCTAAATACAGTATATATTTTATTTTTAAGTCTTAAAAGAGAATGAATGAATCATCTTATTGCTCTTTTTTGTCTTGGTGGCCTTTTCTTGTGATGGAAACTGCCATTTCAGCTCAGCACTGACATCCTGTTTATGAGGAGCAGGTGAAAAGGCCATTGAAGGGCAGCACATTTCTCCTCAGCGCCGCTCACGATGTGACAAAGAACAGCTTACTAACTGCACTAATGATGCTGAAGTCGGCGACGTGGATGCAGTCTGAATGTAGCGTAATGATTTTGGAGATTTGTTTGGGAATAACAAAAACAGAAGAGCGACTGTGACTGAGACTCTCTGAAGTGGATTGTGCACGTCCACGGTTTGCCAATTAAAAATGTAAACATGGGGATTAAATAGTCCAGCAAAGTATTCTGACAGATTACATGGTGCTGTTTGGTCGACTGTGGTCTGTTTTATTTGGAAACCACGCCATTTACAGTTTGTTATTTTCCGTTTTTTCATCAGTGGTCTACTTATACATCTCTAAAGCCAGAGTTTCTGCTGTTCTGTGTCTACGTTTCTATGATTTATGTTGCATAAAAAGGGGCATGTTGCAAATTCTGCCCCTAGTATCCGCCTTCATGAGGTTTCTTTAACCAATCATGGCAACGACATGACATAACATGACACTCTTTGTGCTTCTTTCAAACAAGAAATACTCTCTACTTCTGATGAAACGTTGATAACAAAGAGGAGAAGAGAGCGCTTGTTGCTTTCTTCAAATTAAACCCCGCCTCTTCCTGTTCGTGCTGAAACATCATTGGTCAAAAGAGTCCGGCGAGTCCACGGTTCGCCGACTAAAGCAGTTTGTTTGGAGCGATACAAGATGGATTTACAACAGTTTGGAAACTCCCAAATCTCGCGAGAATCCAGCTGCAGCGAAAAGTTAAGCCAATAGTGCTTTTAGATTAAATTACTTAACAATGTCAAATTAGCTTCTAAATATAGAGTTTATCATTTCTCCGGAGGCTGGAGCCTATAACCCAGTTGCTTTAGGCTCACACTTAGAGACTGACAGGCAACTATTCACACTCACATTCAATCTCAGTGGAATTAGATTCACCAGTGCCATCAAGGCAACACAGACATCATGCAGACTCCACACAAAGGGGCTTTTGCCGGTCAGCACAGGGGCACCGTCTTGCCCTGAGGCAAAGGTGCTGTCTCCTCTGCCCCTGTGTGTACTCAGACTTTACCTAAACAACTTTAAATCATTTCTGTTCTGAAGAAGCAAAGCCTGGAGTTTTATGCCCCATCACGGCTTCAACTCACCTTTAACTGTCAACTTCTTCTTTATACAGTCAGAGATTGGCCTCTAATGGTAATATTTGCTGGATTAACTGGAGCCTTGTATCATCTCCACTGGCTAAATGAGGCCTCACCTCCATCTGTCGCTGGGCAGAGACACACTGTAATCTATGAACTTCTCTACCACTGAGGGAGCTAAGCCCAAACAGGTCCAGCTGTGAGGAGTCGATCTGACCCAAGCACCGACGATCCATCCTCATCAAGTCTCCAAACGCACCCCTTCGCCCCCTTCAGCCTCCTCCGTCCACTCTCATTCCTACCCTCTCTTTCCCCTCTGCCTCTGTCGCTATTGTCTTTCATCACTCACAGCTATCAGCAGCTCTCCGTCTCTGAAGTGCACAGTGGGCCATAACTGCCCGGCCCCAGACCTATTTCCACCCAGAATCCATTACATCTCCCAGCCCTGTCTTTATCTTCATCCACCGGTTCAATCCATCCACTCAGCCATCCAGCCAAATTTTTACAGACTGCTTGCCTCTTCTATTTGCTCTGATCCATAGCCTCGCTGTCACAGAGAACCTGGGGTTATCATCTCTGAGACGGTTCTCTTATGAGGGCTGAATGGAGGCTGGAATCATGGTCATAAATATACATACACCTCTTTATAGCAATGAATGAGCTAAAATATGAGTCAAATGAGCTGCTAAAACATGATTTGCTGCGAACCTCTGCTTAATAATAAAGAATAATACATTTTAAAGACAGAATGCAGTATTTCCAGGGAATTGCTGGTAAACAAACCTAACTTTGTGCCCCTTCGTTTATTTTAACTCTCATTAAAAGTCAATTCCAGGTTTAATCTGGCTTTTTAATTAACTTCTGTCAACTGTAGCTGAGCATTTTTAGCTTTATTTCCTTCTAGAGACTGTTAGTGGCGGAAATATCCCTAAAGACATAAGTCAAATGGTTAAAAAACACACAGACCTTCACCTTCATATTGTTGGAGAAGCATGGGTATGAATTAAAGGGGTTTCTTTTCTTTTTTTTTATTGCAGTACCATTCACGGCCACTGGAGGAAACAGAGGCACAAATGAAAGTCAGGGGCTGATGTTTTCGTTTCTAAAGCCAAGATAATCACCTAAGACTCTCAAATCAAATGTGACTTTTGCTTAATCCACTGCATAGTCTACATCTCTGCATATATCCAGTTTTAAAGCTGATGAGAAATAGCATTAAAAATATAAAATGTCTTACTACTCTTATTTTTAAATGCATCCTACTCCTGATTGTCTGTCTTATTGTGAAGATGTGAAGCTGACGTGAGTCCATTTTTCTCCGATTTTCAGCTTAACATTTGGGAACTCTTTCAGTGTAGCTCCAGTTTCCAGTAGGTGTGGAGCAGATAATTCCACGAGCAGATTTTGCATACATTTCTCAGCTTACTGTGACTGGGATTAGCATCTAAAAGACACAGTGTCCACGTAGGCTGCAACATAAAGAAGAAAAATGGTGTCCTTCTGTCGGTACGTGTCCACGCATCGACACTAGATATAGATTCGTCTTTTCATTTTTCTCACCTAAAGGCACAAACAGCCCACACCCTGCTCTTGAGAACCATAAGCAGGCTTACGTAAGTGTGTTAACTAGCACAGTGGAGGCTGGGACAGCGAGGGGATATTAGCCGCTCTGGAAACTGGAGGAGGATACCCACTGCAACATCTCCGCTGCTCGGATGGCTTCCCACGAACTGGTTCAGTCACAGCCCACTATCGGCGCAGGGAGGCAACAAAAGGGAGGCAAGAAATAGAGGAATGCGAGGAAAAGGAAGAGTTTTTTTTGGTATATTTGTGGTCATTTGTTCCACCAACATCTCAACGAAAGTCTGAGCATTTATAGAGCAGGAGACATTTCAGGAAAAAGGCAGAATAAAATCTAGTGAGATGATAAATAAACTAGAGTCACAGCAAATCTATCGAAGAAAAACTATTGAAATTGCAATTTGAACTCCACATGGCTAATTTACATGAGCCAGAAGTATATAACCTATAACACTACTCATGTTTTTACCTGTAGGCCACAATATTTCATATAATTTGTTTTGACTTTAGCAAAGTACGCACTGAAAGCTCTCACCTGTGTAAAAAAAAAAAAAAAAAATAATAATAATATGCTCGTAGATGATGATGAAACGCAAAGAAGACACAAGCTATTTGAAATACTAAAGACTAGGACTAAACAACTTTAAATATAATTCAAACAAGCGTTCAAAATATGTCAAATATATATAATCTGGCCAATCAGGATCATTTGGCCCAAAATAAACTGCTGTTATTAATATCTGTGTGTTTCCTTAACTTACTATAACAAAGATTTACAGCTAAACTTTGACAGTGGGGCACATAAAAAGCATTTATGGGTTTTGGGTCATATCACTCAGCACCATTGAAGACCCCGGGCCGCTGAGTGGAAGTGACTGTGAGAAGCAGAGGAATCAAAGCAGAAATAGTTGGTGGAAAGGTTAGGAGACGAAAGAGGAGCCGAGCGATGTTCCCTCCCCTCGGCTGAAGTCCTGATGAAGCCAGGATAGAGATGTCAGGCCACATCCTGTCTTCAGAGGGAGGAGGGGGCTGGGATCAGGCAGCAGACAATTAGACTTCAGCCATGGGGCCTTATCCCATCACAGCTCAGCCTCTCCTTTTGTATCCTCCTCTTTTGTCTCTTTAACACGATCCTCCCCCTGCTCTGAGCATCCCCAAAGTGATCCAATGTCAACACTCGATTCTGCTCTGTTTCCAGGAGCGTCCCGGAGGCCGATCGAGTGTCCCGCCATCGGCCGCAGAGTGCTGCTACACGGTGCTGACCTCGCAAGGGCACACGGCTCATTTCCATCACATGAAACACTAAACTTTCCATTTGTCTCTTCTTGTCTCCTTTCAGTGGCTCCCAAAGCACTTGACTTGCTTTGGATCCAATGTCACACAATTACCCTCACTTTTCACAAATTACATGCATTTCCCCCCAGTGTGATTGCTACCGAAGTTGCAATTTTGCTGAGAGCAGCCTGAACTCCAAGGGCACCGTTTTTTGCAACAACAAGAAATCCACTCTGTGCCTAATTTCTTAAAAGCTCAGATTGTTTTACAGAAAAGTACAACGAATGTGTAAACTTTGCACTTTGAGAAACCAAAGGATAATCGTAAACGCTGAGAAATAAAGGTTTGTGCACTCACCGGTTATTTCGGAGTCTTTTTTGTTCTCTTTTCCGCTGGGCAAACAGTTTTCAAGGTAAACTCCATTGTGGTAGCAGCTGTCCCCGGGGTGAGCTGTGGAGGGGCTCCCAGCACGTACAGGGCGTCTGCATGATGCCACAAGGCCTGCTGGAAGTGCTAGAAGCCAGGCAGTCCTCCAGCCACTGGCACAACATTTGACAAGCGGCCATGCTAGGATTACGCTTCCCAACAACCAGGTACTCTGTTTTGAAATCCCCATTCCCGTCTGTGATCGTTGCCCCCGTTCGAATAGGTCCCTTTCTCATTTGTAGAAACTGCTTCCCGGCTTCGAGGAAAGCCACCGGGGCGGACGAATCGCACAGCTTCACCACCTCGTCGAAGCTCTCCATCCCCAGGTAGGTGCGTGTAGTTTCCAAAAAGGAGTCATACTGAAAAGTGCGGAGTTGCGACGGGACGCAGTCCTCGGTGGGTTTGGTCACTTTGATGAAGATAGTGTAACGCCGCGGATCCGGATTCTGCAAGGTCCAAGAACAAGGCACAGTGGGAAACACCGCTGAGGACCGGAAGAAACCGAAGAAGCGGTTCTGGACTAAAGTGGAGCAGGAGTCCGACTCTGGGCCCGACGGCGCCGCATGGCACCAACTCTTCATCGACAGCACGACAGCGACACATAAGAGCAGCGATGGGAGAGGTCGGCCGGGTATTCCCAGTACGAAGCTGGTCATGGTTTGTAGGAGATGGTTCACGGCTGGGCTCTGGGGGGCTCGAAATCCAGATCTGACCGAGGGGGACTAGAGGAAGGGGAGGTGAAGGGGGAAGGTTGATCTCAAAGCTCCAGTGATCGACCCATGACGTCCAGTGACCCACAGAGTCCTCTGAAGAACCTGAGAAGTAAAAAAAAGAGAGAAATGTATTATACAACACAACAGGGAAACTTATTGAATTCTATTCCATGGAGCACCCAAGAGACTCAAATAATGGAGGCCAATACTATGACATCCCAGAGTCCCACGAGACTAATACACATTCACATTAAAGAGATGAGCTTCTTTTAAGTTGACCTATTATTGTTTGAGTAGGCCTTATAATTAAAGGCGGAGGTTTCCTGTTCCATTGTCTATACACAAACCCAAAAACTCCAAAAGATGAATTATACAATAAAATAATATACAGTTATTGATACAGTATTGACTGTTGAGTTCCATTTGTTAAACATCTTACACAATGCACCTTTGAACAAACTTACAGTAAACATAGATTGTTTTGACCTAAGTATGTGCTACAGTCGAATGAGAAGTAGGCCGTTTTAGACGCTTTAGACCAAAACAACAAACATAGCAAATTTGTTTAGCCTTAGTCACAATATCTGCCTTAAATGTGTAGTTCTAGATCTAGAAATGTCCATTCTCATCTTCATTTTAGTTGTTTGCTTCTGTTATATTTTATTGAAGATTGTATCCAACTTCTAACTGGATTATTTAGTGGCTTTATTTAGTTAAATTTCAGTCAAAGTTGTGCCTTAAGTGACCATTTATCTGGACTTACATGGTCAAGTAAGTGCACTGACTGATTCTATTACCCTTCACTAAATCTCTGTCAACTGTATTGTTTGCAAACTAAAGCAGGCTGCAGCAGTTCACACTAATGAGAAGACACTGAAACAACAAACAGATGGATGGAGAGAGCTGGTTTAGTTGAGTTTTTCTTCATTACACAAGTTCACAGTGGTCTCTTCCTGAGAGACAACTGCTTTCCTCATACGTCTGCTCCAATATTTCTTCTGCCAGCTCATTCATTAGTGCAATTATGACACTAGTAATTACAAAATGGCAGCATGCACCTGAACTCAACAGAAACACAGACAGCGGTGCGTTTTTTTTTTTTCCTATCTGTGTTAGACCCAGTCACTCTGAGTGAATTATAACCTTATTACAAGCCAACAATGTGGACATTTAAGGCATGTTAAACATTCTGAACCAAATACAGACTGATTTCATTATTTTAGAGTGATAATTTTCCTGGAGATTTTCAAGATTTTTTTCCTGTTAATCATCAACAGCATTTTATTCTTTAATAAAACCAAGTTATATTGCCTCCGAGGGTCAAAACTCACACCTAAAAAATACAATTCCAGTGCACTGATTGAAAATGTGTGGTTTTTTTAAGGAAACTGTTGACTGTTGGAAAAGTGAATGTATAGGAAACAAAACATGCTCAGTCTGAACGTTTTAACTCATTAAACGTCCACAAAGACTCAGAGGGAACTCCTACAGTTCATGACAGTGTCTCAAGAGTAGACTCTGTATGAGTCCCAAGTACAAATGACTAAAATGTAGAGTGAATCTCCATCTCGTCTGTGATTCTCAGTCATGGTTTCACTCATTGAAGTTCCACACTTTAACAAAATATTTGTAGAAAATGATGGTCTTTTTTTGCAGAACCTTGAGAGTTGTCATTTTATTGAAGATGTTTTATGTTAATAATACAAGAAAAAAAAACTGTAAAATAACAGTTTTCCCTGCAGAACCTTTACTGTAAATTTCCGTAAATTAAATATTTTTCTTATTATTTGAATTAGTGTTTTATACCTTCATTTTCATTTTTTATTTTTTTTTACAGTAAATGTTCTGTTAAAAAATGAGAAAAAAAACTTTTCCTGTCATTACTGAATTAAATGCTTGTTGTTAATTTACGATCAATGTATGATAAATTTAGAGTTTTGTACACTATATTGAAAAAAGTAGAAAAATACTATTTATCGTAAAATTAGGGTTTTTTCTCTCTTGCTCTTATCAATCAGAAGCTGCACTGAGGATATATTTATCCCGGTACATGGATATAATTCAGTCATGTTCACAGTAATAGAAGTATAGTGTTGTGAGGTCCTACACACACAAGGACAAGGACGAGGGCCCTTTTGATTCGTAATACACTGTACCATCTCAAAGCTCGTTTCTCAATGTAGTTATTCTCACTGAGCAAGAGAAACCTTGAGTGGTAAAAGCGTGCCGTGAAAAGTCCAGCTCCATTTATCGAAGCCTCATTTAAAACCTGAACCATACTGACAGCGGTGTGTGTGTGACTCATGATGGGATTTTAAACGATGATTTAGATCGCAGACATCGTCACAAATAACGAATCTAAATGGCTTTGACGGTTTTAAAAGTGATCCTATTGACTGGTTTTCTAATAATGGTCAAAACAACCTCCCATTTAGGACTGAACAGTCGCCTCTGTCGCTCATGACTCAATCTTATGGTGCAATCTTAGTTGTAATTCCAAACTCGTTATTTCATTGTCTCAAATGACACACAATGGAACTTCTATTTCAATCAAATGTACTTAAACAAATTTTAATTAAAGTGTGCATCTGGCTGTGTCAACACCATTTCACTCAAACAGCCTGTGCCTGAGGATAACTGTACATAGTGGCTTTAGTTATTGAGATTTAAATATTTCCACAACCTTTATTAATGTTTATTTATACTTTATTGAATCCAGCCTCAAACATACTGTACATTGTGAAAAAAGTGAGAGATTGAGATTACAATAATGGTCTTGATGCCCAACTGAGTAAAGTAAACTAATACTGTACATTTTCATTTTGGAAGTGTACTGTAGACAGCCATCTATTATTATTTCTTCTCAAATATTTTACTAATGTCAAAAATGACACCGGAAGAAAAATCCATTATCCACAAATGCACCTAATTTGCATAGTAAAAGCACATATTTTACTCAAGTACCACTGACATTTGTATTGAAAAGCCTTGCATAATGATTAATTCGATTGACATTTACTTTTCAGTCATTTCAAGTAAGCCTTATTTATGAGATTCTGTCATTTCTGTGTTAAAAACCAGAAAAGGTCAATTTGACACCGATATGGAACAATCAAACATTTTTTTTTCTCCATAAAATTAAAATTTATGAAGTCATTTGGGACTCTAAAGGTATGGCAAAGAAGCACAAACCTGCCCGGATTTGGCTGGTCCGAGAGTCTAGGCATCTCTCCAGACTGGAAACACTAAAAAGCTGGCTCATAACACGAGAAAACTTGTGTAAAGCAGCCCGTGTTGTCCATTCTCCTAATCCTAAAGCTCCATATCTGATATCACTCAGGCTTTTTCATCTGCTACAGTGATTCTCTGTCGCATTTTATCTCTTTGTGCCTCATGTCTCATTCTGTCTCGTCCTACTGGAGCCGGCCTCATCCCGCCTCGGTCTGGCAGCTCTCGACCAAAGAGCATCCTGGGAAAAACCACCTGCGCCGTCATTCAGCGGACGGGCCTGACAGTAATGAAATGAACAAAGCTTTAACGCTGGATAAAGAGCCACGCTTTATTGACAGCTCCGCCTCATCCGTCTCCAACGCCACACATCCCTCTTTACTCTCCCCCGAACGCGGCGCGAGGGAGTCCCGTCACCCAGCATGCACTGCACTATTGCAACTTCCTTATTACTAACAGCCAGCGCGGCCCACCCCCAAACACCCCGACCGTCCACTATCGATCTTTGTGTTTGAGAAGCTAACAGACACGGAGCGGCTATTAACACTCTTTCATCTGCTGCGCGCTGACGAGAATAAGAAATGGCAGCTTGAGCAGAGACTGGAGCCAGAGGCAGACTGACGAATCAAACGTAACCCGGGATTAAACCCTACGCTGTCCATCAATGAATCAATGCTACTCTTTTAGCCTCAACCATTAGATGTTGTAGTACGGTCTTTGAAAGGCCAGTAAATTTCACTGGTCAAAGACTAATAGGAACAGCAATGTTTCTTTGATTTCTATCTTAGCGCTGATGTTTAAATTTTTGAAAGAAGAAAATGGAGAGCTATTAAAGGTCTACTTTCAGTCATGTTTGATTGGTAATATTAGATATTTGTCCATTTAAAATGCAAAATCCAAGCCAATAAGCATAAAGACATGCCCCAAAACCCGTGGCTTTTGTCTAACGTCAACAAGTAACTCTCAACACTGACCATGACTAAAACAAAGCAAAGATGTACAAACTAATGTTACATATTTAACTGTGTATTTTTCATCTTTCATAACATTTGGTTGGAAACTTCATCCATATATTGAACTTTTCATTTTAATTTACATAAAAATAGTTTGTCTTTCCATCGTCCTCATGGGTTGATCCAGAAGAGTGTGGCTTTGTTTCTCGGTCTCCTGGACATGTTGGCAGCAGAGAACCGACATGATTAGAACATGGAGTCAAACGTTAAAAGAGATTAAATAAGCTTTGAGTTTGTAAGTGACCTTGTGCAAATCAGCAATTAGTGATTAGAAGAATTCAAATGACTGTTCGCGTTTGTTTTGACCTTTAAGTCCTGAACTTTGTGGTCTCAATCCGGTCTAAACATCACTGTCAAACCTCATCAGATCCCTAGGTTTTCCATTTTAACTGCATCCGTCAGATTCAAGGGCAAATGTTCATTAATTGCCAATTCTATGCCAACACTGAGAGTTTCCATGTGACCATTAGTAATCTTAAAATGGCCAAATAAACTGGAAAATTAGGCAACGCAATTAAAAGATTCTCAGCCTTTTCCCGTGATATAATTATTTACTGAAATCCTTCAGAATTGATGCAATAATTAAACGTTAACAGCTCCCTTTTGGAAAAGTCTGCCCACTTCGGTTTCATGAGACATCAGTCAGCACTTTCCTGCCTCAAGATCTCAAGCTGTGCATTGGTTTGAGGTGACAGCAGCTGTGATATATCGTCTCAAGAAAACACATGACGTGGTGGAAAGTTTTAAAGCCCATAAACCTATTATAAAGCAAATTAATAACTACAAAAATGGCCACACACTGAGGATTTGTTGCCAGTCCAGACTCAAGGCTCATCACAACTGCAAATAACCCTCAAGAACATACTGTCAGTGAGGTTATTTTACTGTTCCAAACCGGGTCAGGTCAAAATAATCGTTGATTTTGACAAGTCAAGCTGGTTTTAATAGAATATGGCAGTAGACAATGCATCGGTGCTATTTTTGAGAATATCGAACCTCTAATTCTGCTGAGTCACTTTCATCAGGTCCCTCAGCCCCAGCCTGTCCTTCAAATGTCATCAAACTACACACAAATAAAGCCAAATACATTAAAGCAATGGCTCTGAAAAGCACATCAGAGACTTTTAAATGGCATTGCTTTGCATCAATCAATGAGAGAATGTGGAAAAAGCCAGTGCTGGTCAACTATAAAAATAATAATATAAAAGACTTTGTGTATGTTTGCTGTGTGTGTGTCTTTTGATTATAATATGTATGTTTAAACTGTCTAAACGTCTCCCATTAACTCGTCCACATTAAAAATCAGTGAGTGTGTCTGTCCTAAACAACACTGTGTTACAATTAAATGATTGGACAAAGTGGATTTTTACAATGCATGATACGTTCCTCGTCTGAATGAAGAAGTTACTTGCTGTGAGAACATTTTATTATTCTCTAGCTGGGAAATTATTCATTCCTTTTAGCCCGTGGCGGGAACAGCAAGCAATTAAAAGAACAAAGGTGTTGCATTAGCCAGCAGCCTGGAAGCACGAATCCATGTAAACATGCCCAACAGGCCGGCTCCGCTCTCAGCGAGTCAGAACAATGGCCCAATCACAGAGAAGCAAGCGTCCCTCGAACGGAGACGCCTGAGCCGGAGAGGGACCCAGACAAAGAGCGCACTGATGAGAAAATGATAGAGTCGCGTGGAGCGTCACTTCTCACATCAGCGGCGGGGTAGGGATTACGGGCTGATTAGCGCGACGAGCTACGAGGCAAAAAGCCACAGGCAACGCTCCCGCCTCTGAGAAGTACAAATGTGTACAACTGCACCTCGACGTCATCAGCTTCTTTCACGTGTTTAATTATTCGGCAGAGAAATCATGTTGTGTTGAATATTGATAGACGCTTTTCGTTCGAGGCAAAAACACGGCTCAGGTGAAAAATAAACGCAATCGGTCAATCAAAACTCCACAGTTGTTTTCTTTAAGTCACAAAAGCAATATGAGTTGTTGTTGTTGTTGTTGTTTTATATGTGCCCCAGATGTACACTGCAAAAACAATGGGTCACTTTAAAGGTGCATTCTTTAAAATGCTGCAGGATATATTTGAACAAAATGAAATATGATTAAAAACAGCAGTGTGAGAAGAAAGGAACAAACCAAATAAAGATGTTGCAGTGAATGTGATTGGCCTAAAAGCAGCTACTATATTCTGAACTAATCTATTAAAATACTAAATGACATCTTGAGGTTTTGGTTTTTTTTCACAGATGATTTCTTTACAATATATTGTCACATGCCAATAAATAAATAAATAAATAAATAAATAAATAAATAAATAAATAAATAAATAAATAAATAAATAAATAAATAAATAAATAAATAAATAAATAAATAAAACACATTCTCTCCAATTAACTTTAGTTAGAAATATCAAAAATATAAGACAAAAAAAAATTAAATTATTAATTTAAAGGCAGTTATGATGTATTACTCCATATCAATAAACACATGCAGGTTGTACATGAGTAAATGGATAAAAATACTAGTCATGTCAATGTTAATATCCATCTATGATCCCATTTATGCATCTGTAGAAGTTTGGTGTAACCCTTTAAAAATATTTTGTTTTCCTAAAGAATATAATTAAATAGAAAAACCAAGCCAGAGTTGACTTTCTGTCAAACTGTTGCTGCGCCATGACAGCTGCACCTTAATGACTGCAACAACACAGCCTGAAAAATCTAGACAGCCTCCAAAATTAAACAGATAATCATCTGTCTGTGCTGATGAATGTGTTTACTGTGGCTAAATGTCAAAGCCTTCTTAATAAGCCAAGAAAAGAAGTTTCATTATGGTTCCCACAGAGCTCCACGAGAACGCTAACAGTGTAAACAGAGGGTGTTTAATTGAAAGAAGCATCAGAAAATAAATTAAAATGACTTTATTCTCACGGGAATCTGTAAAAGATCTTGATATTCACTAAAATAGAGCCAAGTTTAGCCCATCCAGGAGTAACCAGGTGATCCTCCTCACATTCTGGCTTTAATAATGTCATTTCCTGAGCTTGTATCTATCTGTGGTTTCCTTGACTGTTTTTTTTTTTCTTTTACAATTTAGCTCAATATGGAAATAACATCAGAGAGATGACTAACTCTATCGTCATCCTTATCCTTCTCTGCTCTGGAGATATTGTCCACGGGGCATTTGCTTTGTTTATAGCCACATTACAATTAAGCCTTGTATTGAGTTTGTGTTGTAAAGACTTCGTAGACCATCATTTAAGACATTGTATGAGGAACCCTAACTGTAAAAGCCCTAACCCTCTGTATTTAAAGGTATATTATGCTGGATTTTTTACTGAAAGACAAATAATTCCACACAAATGTCCCTCAATAACAATGTTAAGCTGAATTTATCTGTAAAACCACTGCTTGCTGCTTAGATTTCTCCATTTTCCTTCTTTATTTACACGGAAGGGATGTTTTTGAGTGCGTAGTTTTCAGCTAATCACAGCTCAAAGGAAAAAAAATAAATAAATAATACACTGAAACTATATGACTGATGTGAGATGGATAGAGTTTATTGAATGAGTGTTGCTAATGAGCAAAAAAACAGAATATGGAGGAAATGTGGGACCAAAATCCTTTAAATTATGCCTTTAACATATTCTGCCAATATTTTTTTTTCCTACATACTTCCATTTTTAAAGATTTCATCCCTCTGTTTTCTTTTGTATCAGTTTTAATGACGACACAACAAATGAAAATGGACTTTCCGTGATTCTGCGATTCCTGTTTTTGGAACCAAATGTTATAATATCTGTAAAAATGGTCGTGCTTCACTTTAACTGAACAGCTGTGGATGTTATTTCACTATTTATCAGTCTGTGAAGGTGTAAATGTATTCAAATCCTGCTCCAAAAATACCTTAGATTTACATTAAGACACTTTCTTTTAAAAACAATATTAACCCAACAGTGTGTCCTTGAAGAAAAGAAGATGAGACGGCAGGCAATTATTCCATAAATGATAGGAGAGTTTTAGATTGAAGTGGCTTCTAAGTTAAATGCAGTTTTAATTGGATATGATAGGAATGTATGACATGTGTGACCTGACATTACAGTTCGGACAAACAACACAAGAGCTTTACAAACACGTTAATGGTTTGGTTAATGACAAACGCTTCATCCTGGGTTTGTGCCTCGAGTCAGAAGGAGATTAACGTCAAGATGCACGTGTTATCTCTTCCTCCTAATGCCTCCGAGATGGGGATGTTACTGAGGTTTTGTTTTGTTTTGTTTTTTTTCCACTAGCGCCATAAGTCTATCTATAATGGATGCTTTGTTCTACCACGTAATCCCATTAATATGAAAGGCAATTGCTCCGGATGGCAAATCAAATCAAGCCCTGTCGCTTTTACATGAAAATGAGTTAATAAGAAAAGCTATGTGTTTGCACAAAGGGAGGAGGATTAAGCTGAAAAGAGGACATCATACTCGACCGACTGACTTCAAATGTCGTTTCGGCTCTGGTCCTTCCAACTGTGAAATACACTATATGCAAACCTTTTGATAATGTGTGACTGTAAAGAGTTTGGATCAGCAGAAACAAGACAGACTTTTCCTTATTTTGCACCAATCAAAATGACATTTGCGGAATATGTTAGGATTTGATTGTTTTAGAGGCCATTGTGTTAAATCCGTGGCACGGCCAGTGGATTATAATTACTATAATGGCATTTCTTATAATGTTTTTGCCCGAGGATGTAGAATATTATCAACTCATGCGCCAAAATGCTAACCTTCTGAATCAACTCGGGTCTTATTTAGAGAATTAAACCATACTGCAGCTAATATTTTGCTTTTTGCAAACATCAGATCACTCCTCAACTTATATTACTGCAGTATATTTTTAGTCATCTTTAAAAATATTTCCAAAACACCAGATTCAAGAACAGACGACCACAATCACAAAGTCTTTCAGAGTTCAGAAGTCTAAATCATGAGCTACATTACATTTTTCCAGCTTCAATAAGACACACAAAGATACTAGAAGCTCACACTATGTTTATTCTGCAATTAGAAAACTGTCTATTTCAAATATATCAGGCAGCTTGACTCAAAATACATCATGGACAATAATTTAACATATAATATCATCAAGAAAATCAGTAAAACAAGTTTTAACAGACTATTCTATTGCTACTAGCTGACTGTCAAGATCTGCAGAGTCCCATAAGCCACCTCCTTATTCAGCTGTTCCAGTTTTGCAGAAAATGGCATTTCTCTTTGACCCCATCTTGTATTGTCCCGCTGCAGGAAAAGTGTTGAGCCACAGAGGCCAACACCATCATTACAGCTGCATTAGAGCTGCATTAGAGCTGCAGGACTGGTCGGGACTGATGGGGATTTCACTGACAGCTCCTAAATACTAACTCAAAGATGCACTAATGCTCAGATGAATGGGACATAAGTCAGAAATAAGTCACTCTAATGTCCATTTGTGGAGCTGACCTTACGGTGAAGGCAGTGACACATCTATAGGTCTATACATGAGCTCATAGTCTGATAAAGACCGATCAAAAACAAGTAGACGTGGCGCCAGATGTACAGTACCCTCTGTGACAATTAATACCTCTGGATTTAAGGAGCGATGGTGTAATTAAGCATAAACAAACAAAAAATATGAGTTTTACGATTACAGACAACAGCAAATAAATTAAAAAATAAAAAATAATTTACATTTAATCTAAAAAAAGGCTTATAACATGGACAAGTGGGACCTGCAATACAAAATATGTATCAGTTAGCCACATGTTATCTACTTTAATTAGTTTTCTTAACAAAATACTTGCCAAGATTAGGATTTCTTGTAAGGAAACTGGTTTATTTACAGAGAAGGTCACAAATACTGAGCAGAGACAATGCCGGTGGTCAATAGTAGCGTCCACAGAAGGATGCTAAAGTGCACATATGTCAGTAAATGTGGACCATGAGCCAAATATTTCCATTCTTTCAGCTCTAATGTGTGGATCTGTGGAAGAACCTAAAGCATGTATCAGTCCAAGCTTTCAAAAGCCATTACAAAACTATTTCACCGTGTTTGAAGGAACAAAATGAGGAAGCCAGT